>VZSZ01007831.1:840646-867138 GCA_013398815.1 Ibidorhyncha struthersii
CGAGAGGAGCCCACACTGGAGCAGGTTTGCTGGAAGGAGTTGTGACCCCACAGGGGACCCACGCTAGAGCAGTCTGTTGCTGAAGGACTGCACCCCACGGAAAGGACCCATGCTGGAGCAGTTCATAAAGAACTGTAGCTCGTGAGAAGGACTCATATCAGAGAAGTTCATGGAGAACTCTCTCTCACAGGAGAGACCCCACGCTGGAGCACAGGAAGAGTGTGAGGAGGAAGGAGCAGCAGAGACAACGTGTGATAAAGTGACTGCAACTGCCATTCCCTGTCCCCTTATGCTGCTCTGAGGGAAGAGGTAGAAAATTTGGGAGTGAAGTTGAGCCGAGGAAGAAGGAAGGGGTAAGGAGAAGCTGGTTTAGGATTTGGTTTTATTTCTCATTATCCAACTCTGATTTTGATAAGCAATAAATTAATTTCCCCAAGTCAAGTCTATTTTGCCTGTGATTGTAATTGCTGAGTGATGTCCCTGTCCTTATCTCGACCCAGGAGCCTTTCGTTATATTTTCTCTCCCCTGTCCAGCTGAGGAGGGGAGTGGTAGAGCAGCTTTGGTGGGCACCTGGTGGCCAGCCAGGCTCAACCCACAACACTCAGCTCCCCCATCTAATAGAAAAACAGATCCAAAAGAATAATTAAGTTATGGACAAGACTGATCCTGTATACTACAGAAACTCCAGAAGGCATAATGTAACTGTTCATATTATCAGATCTGCTGCTCTGAAATAATAAATTACAGCAAAACCCTAGTGTGCACCGTAGGGTGCTTAGGAACCGCTGCATTTGTCAGCATGCAATTACATAGAATAAAATGTAACAGCTTCTAAAGGCAGTACGCAATCATTTCCTAGGCCTTGCAGGTACAGACAAACACACATATTGGTGACATGGGTTGATTTACTGAGTTATTGCAAAATACAATACTTTGCAATCAATACAGAGCAAGTCCATTCAAAAACTATTAAATACAAGGTAACATATGTGTCCTCTTGTGATAACAAAGTAAAAAAATAACAAAGTTTTAACAGCTGGAACATCAAATGATGATCTTCACAGAAGAGTAACAAAAGCACTGGTTGAAATCATACTTGAAATATTTAATTAGATGGGGTGTATGATCTACACAACAACTTTAACACTGGAATCCAGTACTCAAGGTTAGCTCTGGTTCACTGTACATCCATATTTTAAAACTTTCCATTTTTATTTCATCCACTACTTAAAGTTCTTGCCACTACCTTCTGCTTACACCATGCTGCTCTGAATCAGCCTCCCTTCAATGACTGACATTGATGGACAGCCTCTGGAAGGCCAATTCAGATCTCTCCATAACAGCAGGGGAGATCACTAGAAGACAGAAAGGAAAGAACATCAGAAGCAGAAAAGTAGGAATGAGAGGCTGTGGCAGAACACGTAGTTAAGAACAGGACAGCGCATCTGTGACTTTCAAAATACTGTTCAAGCAGCAGAATTCATACATGGATGCTCGTTGCTAAACAGCTCAGTGATTTGTCATTGCAGGTGTTATGCACATACAGAATTCAGCAATAGCGCAGGAAATGATAAAATTGGGATCACTAATTTTACAGCAGTGATCAATAGCACCTTTCCAATGCCTGCCAGTGCAAAGCTCACATCCAAAGATGGTGGGGTTGAAAATACAGTTGTCAGGCAGCAGAGAACTTGTGAGAACACATCAGCAGCTCTGGCTGGAATTCACAGAGGACACAAAATGCCATTTTCCAAGCAGCACTTAAATAGTTCCTCTGCCTAGCCATTCCTCTTTCAAAGTAGTGAAAAAAAACAAAACCAAACACACAAACCAAAACAAAAAAACAAACAAAAAAATAAAGTAAAAAGACTTCACGGGAATTATTTTTAAAGGTTTTGTCAAACAACATTTCTTCAAGGCCAAGCTGTTTTAATAGTACACAGAAGTCAGCTTCCAACAAGATGACACTTCATATTTGCATTTCCAATATTTTTAGGGTGCAATTCAGCAGCATGAGCACCAGGTCTGCATTTACAAAATGTGTGCTTGTCCCCACAGGCAAGCAGATATTGTACTTCAGCATCTGCTTACGCATGTAAGCTTCGTATACAGAGTTGGTGTGTATACACCTAGCAAGTACAAAACAGGCTCTCACCTTTGAAAACGACAGTACTTAAAATATCTAAACCGTTACACTTCCAACCTCTTGCTTTGGTATTGAATTGATAGAAAATTTACAATGCCATTCTTCAGTCTTACACAGACTGAGTTATTAACCAAGAAAATAAAAAAGTAACAAGTCTGAGTATCCAAAGAAATCTACAAATACATTCATCAATATGTAGCATATTACGAATAAGGAGACAATACATAGAATTGCTATAGTATGAAAAAACCCAAACAAGTAGTTGTAGGAAAGCCTGAAAGCCTTCCTAACATTTTTTCCTCATGTAACATTTAATGTTGCTGTAGCAATGATGATACAGTGGCTCCTACTGTGTTATTTCCCAAGTTGTACACTTTATGTTGGATTGAAAAGGGGCGTGGGAAATGAAGGCCTTCTGAGGAGTTCAGCAGCAACACTTAAGTGCATTGAAATCATTGATAATCTGTGGCACATAGGAATTAATGGATTACACAGCATACTTTTTTCTATTTACAGTATCATACACTTGTATAAAGTCTCTGCTGCATTTTTTATTTTTTTAGTATTTAGATCGTGGCAAATCATAGTAACATTATTCATAAAAAAAGGAAATCTCATTTTCTATGAAGACTAAGTGACTAATGGGAATTACTTATTCTTGATTAAGCTATCTATCCCTCTGAACCCCATGAATCCCAAAATCTAGTTGGCACAAACACATTTTGATACCTTAATACAGGAACTGATTGCTCTTGATTGTTTTCCTCTTGACTTGATCATTACGTTCACAGCTGGAGAATTACCCACTTTGCTAAATGTGAGAATTAATACATTAAGAAAAACCCAACCAAACAAACAAAAAAACAACACACACACAAAAAAAAAATCAAAAAATGGCAAGAATGACTTTGCTGTTGGGTATCTGATTGCATGATAGGAAATACCAAAGCAATCACAGTAATATCATGCTGCCTCTCAGACACCAAAGACTACAGCAAGCCTTCACAAATAATTATGTTTATGGAAGTAGTAAGCATCTCAACTTCAGCAAAAAACTGCCATATCACCAGGCTTAGTAGGGCATCAGAGCCTTCAAAGCAGTTTCTGATATCAGTCTGAAGACACTGGGATTTCTGGTTCCAGCTGAGGCAGAGGCAAATTAGAGGGGAGTGGGAAGGAACATTGTACACAATATGACACAGCTGGAAAAATTACATATTTGCACTTGAAGCAGCAAAACACACTGCAGCAAAGGAAGAAAAATAACTAGATGACATGACATCTGTCTCTGAGGGCAGGAGGCATGGCCCTCTACTTTGCAACAGGTTTTTATATTAGTATTTTAAAAACTTAAAATAAATCAAATACGTAACAATCAAGCAGAAAGACAATGCAGAACACAAGAACCATGTTTGAAGGCCAATTTCACATCCTTTACAAGGAGTATGGACCCATTTCTTTGCTGGTAAAACCCTGTCACCTGGTCTAATAAAAGCAAGCAGATGGATACAAGTATGGAAATTTTAAATACTTACTAACTGTTGTATAGAAAAGTTCAGTTGTGAGACTAAGAAAGAAGGGCAGAATTGCTTTTAGTCAAATGATTGCATACTCTTCCAGAAAGCAACAAAAACACAGTACAACAAAAAAAATCTAACCAACTATGCCAACTGATTATCAGTTTACTAGCCTTTGTGTTTAAGTCCTCAACTAAGATATTAAAAATGCACTTGCAACACCTGAACACAAAACAGAGTGTACCTGCTACGATAAAATTGTTCTTCCTTCCAGTGCACTCTTCATTAGCTTTTGGTGCCACATGCTGAAGAAACTAGATTTAAATCAGTGAATGGCAAGTGTCAGCAGGCAACGATTTGCACTACACTGGTGGCTCCATCTTGACCATCCTTTTCTTCAACACCTCCTTTTTTTAAATTTTAAATATAAAAAAATCAATCTTCCATTTGGAAATTCAGAGCCAGGTCTGATTTTCTTTATCACCTCTGGTCACGCTGTAGGCTATCTTCAGAGGCCATTCTTATTTCTTGCCGATTCCATTTGTTACTTTTGATTTGGAGTGCCGATTCCTCCTTCTAGATGAATGGCTTTCACTATTGACTGAATGCTTTGGTGGACTACTGTCAGCACCTGCTGAGAAATAAATATTTTTTGACTACATATGTATTTGACATTGTCAACCTCTTGTCTAAAAGGCAGTAAGGCTTTCTAGAGCTACAGTGTTTACAGTATGGATTATTTCAGGCTAATACAAACTGGTTGATACTCGTACTCCATCTAGTGGCCTATTTAAAAAAAAAAAAAAACAACAAAAAACTCAAAGCAATTCTTAAGACTTCTGTAAAATTCTTTCTCCTCCAAAAAAATGCAAAAATTTGCCATTGCAGAATATAGTGGTGAAAAATAATCCATTCTAAATGACATCAATAATTAAACCTCCACGTTTTTATTACTGGCAGGTACTACTATCAGAAATTAAGAACTATGGAAGCGAGGTCACAGACCCCTGTAGACGTACATTTCTTGTTTTCAGTCTTTCATATGACAGACTACATTTGAGAAAGCAGAGGCAGACAATGGGGACTGAAACAAGAATTCGAGAGCAAAACATGAAAGAGGCTGAAGTTTGTAATTAATGAAGTAACAGAAAGTCAGAGAAAGATTTGCTCAGCCAGATTTATCTGGCATATATAAATGGGAAAAACATTTTGAGTGCAAGCAATTTTTCTCCAAAATATAAAAATCCACAAGTCTACTAAACTGAGAATAAATCATGTCTGAAATATAAAGAAGCTCTGCTGTAGGTGCTTTTCAAGCATATGATAAATAAGAAATATTTCTAATGATACAAACACCTGGAGCATAAACTCTAACAGAGATGACTTCCAGGTGTGAATCTTGGTATTTGTTCCTTAAGCAAGACCACACTAAAGAGTTAACAGAACAGGCAGGTAACTTCACTGACTTCTAGTGTAGGGGACAGAAGACAGAGAAGGAGGCTGCCTTTGCTTAGGACAGAGAAAGCCATTTATGACCACGAGCACTGCATTGACTAGGCAAGTGTCAGTAAGAACACAAGCTCCAGAGCACATTCTTGATTGTTTCTTAACAAGCAGGAGTAAAAGCAGAATTCGCATTTACATGTCTCAAATCAAATGTGCAGCATTCAGAGAGAAAACCTGTCCACAACAGTTATGAAATGCATAATGCCCTAAACCTACAAGAATGGCCTGGAATAACAGCAGAAAAAATCAGTTGCTTCATTAAAAAATAAACATATTTCCAAGAGTTAGAAGAAAAAAAGGCAGTAAAGCCAAACAGCTTTGCACATAGTTTATCTGTATAGCTCCTGCAGGGATGTTTAAACAAGTCCAGTTGTCTCCAAGGTAAGTTTTACAAGCCTCATTTCCTAGTGCTGAGCATTAATGCTACCACTTCAAGAATATAGGTGTAAAAGTGCCAATACCTCTACTGAATTTAGAATGAAGCCAGGAAGCATCTGGACTGTATGGGCTGTCTTCACTTTCTGATAAGGTCTGCAAAGGCAAGAAGGACACACGTCATTGGGATGCTGGTTCTTGTGATCAGCACTTCTGTTTGCAACCAGATTTGTAAATTTAAACTGTGGCAGAAGTCCTCATAAAACATTCAGCTAGTACTTAGGACTTTTCCCTTCCTAGTTAGAAGGTACAACATAGAAGATACAATAAGAACTCTCCGCTTGGCACGTGACCTGTTGTGTAACCAAGTATTCTTAATATTCCCCTAGCATTCCACCTGTACAATAGGAACATTAGCTAACCATTCATCCCTGACTGCTTTGCTAAAATTACAGCCTCATTTTGAGCAACTAAGAGGACAGCATTCTTTAGAAACCACAGTGTAATTTGGGACTTGTCCAAAGCCTGCTGAATTCAGAGTTCTTTCTATTGACTTCAGCTAGACTCCAGACCACCACCCCCCCTCACCCCCATTTATACTAGCTCTGGTAAAGAATTCTAATATCTAGGAGGTTTGCAGTTTTTAACTCTGGTATAAAACAAATACAGGCTTCCTGATAAAGTACCTTTTCTCGGTGGCCGTAGTATTCTGCATACCAAACCATTCCATATAAACACAGGAAAGTCGTAAAGGCCTAAACAAGGGAGGCAAAGAAAAGGAAAAAATAATCTGTAAAACTTTTTCCAAGTTCCTTGCTGATTCAAGCTCTCAGACACTCTCGAGATTCCGCATTCAGAGACTTTCACGCTCTGTTTCTCTCTGCATCTTTTGTCGGGATGAGTAAGACTTGTGCTTCAACTTCAAGGTACATATACATTGTGCTACGATGGGGTACGCAGAACAATTCTCAATGGGAGCATGAGAATACATACAGATCACCCACATACACGCAGGATACACTGTAAGTATGATTTTTCTCCTCACCCTCTACAGTCATCATACAAAGGCAGCTGGTAGACACTTGTAGGTATATTATCAGGAACAACCAATCTGAGAGACAGAATTCTCCTTCTCCCTGCCGCATGCTTCAGGCTGGGTTACATGTTTGGTTTTGTAGTGCTCTGATCCGGGAAGCACTTCAATACTTTTCTCCTCTGAAGTTTCAGGAATAAAATCGTCATGCTAAATAACAGAACAATAAACTCTGACCCCCTATCACCTGTTCAAACTGTGTTCCCAACTAAAAGGGAGAAGTATTTATCTGTCAGCCCATTATAAATGCTTTATTTTTCACCGACCATTAAAAAAATGTGTTTGGCATCAGAGTTAGAAGTCTGGCAAGACAAACATCCATTTACTGTTATAAAATGGGCATTTCGTGCTGCATTTGCAGCAATCACACTGAAGTACAGAAAGTTGCAGGTTGAGTGAGAATGATTTGTCTGACAAAGCAGGGTTGTTCATGCAGTTGTAAGACTTCAGTGTGAAACAACATGCATTACTTATTAAGGTTATTCATTAACTCCTGTTCCTTTCCAGTGGGCACTATAGGAAGCACCTCCACAGTTAGCCTCAATTGAACTGACACTTTCTCTCATAAAGGCAAAAAGCCCTATAACTAGTGTTTGTTTCATTGTTAAGCACTGATTAAGTGGCTATATTCTGCTATGTCAAGAAATAAGAAAAAGAGTTATTCTAGTCCCTTCAAAGTGTGTTCTAAACAATCTTGCATTTGCTTTTCCTAGGACGTGCAAAAAGCTCTTTACCAGTATTCCCCCACAATGATCCCCTGCTGCCAATGTTCCAGAGAGGAAACTATTTAGATGCTTTCAATGCTTTTGCCATGCTTTATGTTTCACATGAGAAATCTCACTTACCACACAGAGAAGCCAAAACACAACATAAAGTATTTGTGTTTTAGAAAAAAGATCCTGTCCAAACTTTATGCACACAATGGCTTCAAGGAAAGCAATAACCCTGTGGGTAAATGAAAGAGAGAGGGGGGAGAAAAGTGGTTACAAACACTAAGGATTTAACTCACATGTTCACAATCCAGACCCCAGACTGCCAGCTCTAAATAAGCTCTACTCTCTAGTGAGCACACACCTACCCAACACCACTATTAACTGAAATTCTTTGGGAGATTTATTTTTCTTTCTATACTTTCTTTAGCATAAACAGCATACAAAAAGTGATCAACTGACAGTTCACAATTGCGTGAGCCTCTGCTTGTCCAGGGAACAAGAAGTGTGTGCCAACAGCAAGAATTTCTCTTTATACCTACCACTGTGCTTCAGCCCTCACCAGACATAAATTTCTTTTTGATGCTGAACAACCAATAGCCTCCCTGTTGGGTGAACTAGAACTGTGCTTTGGGTATTGCTCTACTGGATGTAAATTTACTACAATTCTAAATAGGCTACTTTGCTTGCTTCAGATGGATTTTAATGAGAAAATTAACATGAAACAGCATTTCAAATTCTCTGAGAATCCATGCATTTGTTTTGGTTTATACATAAACCTAGGTCCAAACTACAGTATCAGAGGATTTGGGGAGAAATGTGAGAGGTAAAATTGCAACATTTACTTTCCTCTCTGGCATTAGAAGAATCAGAACAAGCACCTCCACCTCTCTCCCCATTACCAGATGTTTACTTCTTTTCAAGTTCAAAGCTATGGAGACTTGTCCACCACTTGGTGGAGAACAAGGGGTTATGAATTCAAAGTTTCCATCATTTCCCACGGAAATATATTTAGTTTGTGTAGGTCTTGGAACACAAAATTACATCTTTTTAACAAATACAATTGTAGGAATGTGACTGATGCAGCAAGAGTGTAGAAAATTGACTCTTCTCAAGCTGAAGCAAATAATGAAAACTATTAGATTTATAAGTTTAATACTTATCTTGTTCAATAGCAACTTTGAGGTTGTACATGAGCAGATGCATGAACACTGCTCCTCAAATGCATGCAGGCACACCTAACAACAGGTCAAGTGTTCCAGTCTCCCAACCTCGACACTGCAGGACACATTCCCTACCAGCACTCTCCACAACCCGGGAGCTGGCAAAACCAGCTCTACTGCCTGGCAGACAGTACCCAGCTCCCTCCGTAAAAGAGGGAGGAAAGATGCGTGCATGACTTAACCACTAGCATTGCAGAGATGGTCCTGGTGCAAATAATAAGTTACAGCTTTCTCTGTACCATCTAATGTGACTTGCAGCATGATGAGTGGGCCCAAAACTTAGAATTGTGGGAGTAACACCTAATTGACCAATACTGCAAATTAATGAGGTGCATATTATTAAAAACTTGAGAGAAGTGTTGCTTTGTTGGGTCACTAACTCTTTTTCCTTCTTCTTTTTGTACTATTCTTGCTGATCCAGCTGCAGATTAAAAAATAAACTGAACTACAGCAGGGGGAACAGAAAGATCACCGTCAGGAAACAAACATATGAGGGTATGATATACTCGAGGGTATAAACAAAACAATAGGCTATTTTCAACAAGGACTCAAAAAATGAGACAGCTGCTTGTGCTGAATTTATAAGTTCTTCCCATTATTCTTATCAAGAATACTTGGGTGAAACACATTGTACGATAGAACAGCTATTGCAGTTAAAGAAGTGGTAAATCAAAAGACAGAAGAATGCTAACAAGTGAAAGGTGTTAGTGTCCTACTGAAGGGTGATGAGAACACTCAACAGAACTAAAGACACTAAGTTTTCAATCAAAATGGTCTTGTAACCTCCTAACAGGTATTCCTTTTTGAAAGGCTTCATCTTAATTAAAATGGTGCAATTTCCAGCAGGCCTGTTGCACCGGCCTTGCTCGTGCCTTATATCACCTACTGTCCATCTGTTAAGAATGATGCTACAGTATATGTCAAGTTGCAGAGAATACAGTTTCACATTAATGCAAAGCACTGGTTTTAACTGTTCCCATGGTTAGGCTCTTGCAAATTCAATCCATGCCTTTAGAAGTGTTTCTTGGATCACCACAGATATGAATGTTCTATATACTTGCTTTTAATTACTTCAGAAATTATATTCCAGATAGTTAAATTACTGGAAGCGTGCTGCTTTTCCAACAAACAGGAACTCCTAGTGTTGCTCTATTTTTTCTAGGAGATTGCAGAAGCAAGCAGTATCAAGGTGAATACTTACTCCATGCACCCATGCACATTTCCCACGATTAGATCGGACTGTAGATGAATATTCTATTGTGGTTTTTACTATGTGATCATAAAAAGATATTTGGGCATTTATTTATTGACATAAATTATACTAATGTGTTCAGCGAGAGCTTTGAACCAAGCGTTATGGTTGCTGTAATCCTTAACAATTTTTCAGAGCCAGAAGGTAAACATTCAACATCATATTTCCCTTCATCTTGCAAAAGCATGTTTACTTTCTTCCTCTAGGATGAAACACAGAGAAGTTAATCTTTCCTTCTTTCTTCATAATGCAGAACTTGAAAATTCTTCTGCCAAAATTATAAAATTGTTTAAAATGTGTCTTCTTTGAGACTCTAAATTTACCATCTATAGTTGAGAAAATTTCCTTTTTTATATATGAATTTTTAGATATAAAAATTCCCAAATCATTTAAATACAGATTTCAGTAACACGTCTGTATTCAAACGCTTATCTCCAAAATATCAACAGTTGATCTGTAACTGCCAAGATGTTTATGCACAGAGCAAGGTTATTTGATTCTAATTGTAAATTAAGTAGTCATATTAACTGTGTGATTAATTAGTTATCTTCAGTACTAAAGCACCATCCATACCAAACTCAGAAAGACAGGTTCCTCTGCTATCATCATTAAAAAATCCAATGCCTTTTTAAAGACTGCATATGTTACAGCCTCTCTTCAGGAATCATAATGCATGTTTCAAGGAGTAGGATCCTCCCTAAATAAGGAGCCTTAGGCTTACAGAAGCTGTCAACTCCTACTCAGCACCAGTAAAACTAAACAAAACCAGAGTTACTACCTTTTGTATGTCCATTAGATGTTACGGTCATGAGTCGAAGACAGTAATAGATCCATCCAGGAAGGGGATAAGCCAGTGAAAGAGGTGAATATTTAAGCCCAGCCAAACCCAGGGAGACATATGTAACGTTCTCCAGGGTACATTTAAAACAACAGTAGAAATCCCTTCAGTTACATTGCAGCATGCTCTGCTCTCATCTCAATTAAATGTTGAGAAAGGGGTATTCTTTACAGTGATGTAAGTGCACCTGGAAACCTGTCTTCCAGCCCAGCACTGTTCCTAAAAGTCTGTAATATCCCTGAGACTAACAGTAAAGGTGAGATAACTTTGCCAGGGCACTGTCTTTAAATTAGATGTATTTTACGGTTCATTGAAATGTATAACATTTGCAATTTAAAACAGTAATAGATTCTTCTACTGAACATGAAAATGGTTCAGACAATTCTGGAAATAAGACATATACTAATCTTGACAAAGAGAATGAAAAGGCTATTTTAATTTAAAATCATTGCCACCAGAAATTAGCTTCTTGAACCCTTTCTTAATTTTTTTTTTTTTTTTTTTAAGACATGACTTAGGATCTTTTGTGCTCCCATTTGTAAGTTTCCAAGTCATAAATCAAAAGGGATACTACTACACTGCTTATTTACAAGAAGCTTTTACAATGCTACAATAGCATACGCTTCTGGTTTCCAGAACAGCACATTTTAGACAAGCCTTCTAGAGAAGGAAGTTCTCACCAGAAGCAATCATACAACTCTTAATTTAAAGGTCTCCTGCAAGAGACATGTTGAAAGAGACTGTCGCCAAGGTAACCAACGTTCATAGTGTTACTCTTTTCCCTCTTTGAGAACAGAATAGAAATAGCTGATAAGTGTAGTTTGTTTCACTGTCCTCTTGCGATTCCACCAACAGAAGCAATGGCCACCTTGAGGGCCTGGTAAACATTGCTCTGATGACAGGCAAGCAGTAGAGGCACAAGCTTTATCCTTCTCACCTGACTGAGAATATGGGCACCAAGGCCAATGCTACTTTGAAGGAGCCTAGCTTTATCCAGCAGTTTCTAGTTCTTCCTTCTGTTCTCCTTACTCATTCCATCACTTCCTGTGTTCTACCTCCAAATGCAGAATTTTCTTTCCTCTGAACTTGCAAAAAAAGTAAAATCTCTCCACACTGTTCTTTATACTAAAAACAACACAAACCAAGGACCAGCTTCATGCAAAACCTATTCTTGTGCTGGACTCGTACTTAACACTTGTCCAAGTGCTTCAAGAATGCAGCAAGAACACTTACCCGAACACCCAGCACTGAGTTCCCACCCTCTTGCACTGCGTATCTGTGAGGTATGCATAGTATTGCCTGAGAAGGGAAACAAGGAAATTCTTCAGTGAAGCTGAAAGTCCTCAGAATATTTACATTTAGAAAATGAGTTTACATTACAAATGTATCTATGCTGAAAATGAAGTGCTGATGGTTGAAATCACATGCGATCATACTGGATGTCTACCAGATGGCTTCAATTCTACTAGAACAGATTATCACTTAGGTCAAATAGCTTGAAACAACACAGAAAACAATCCTGAGAGCAAGGACTGGGAAAGTACCCAACCTAGTAGACTAACAAGGCTACATATTTGTATCCTGCCTCTCCACTGAATCTCCAATTCTTTTAGGCAAACTACAACAGCTTAAAAGAATTAGAGAATACCCCACTTTTTCAACAGTTTGTCTTTAATTTTTTAACAATTGCATTTTCTTGAGAGATGTGGGTTTGAATCTTGAAAGAAACTGAATCTGGCTATTCCGTATCCTGGGTGAGTGCTCTAACCACTGGCATGTTTTCTTCTCAAGAACAGAGTAGAATTTCTCACTATTTCGGAAACAGTCTGGAGATCATTCTGCTCTGTTCTTCATGCTCCTAAATTTCAGGAGTTTACAGAGGGGAATTCCAAAGAAGTGTGACCAAAGTTCCTTTTTTCAGTCTCTGTCAGATTTGCCCTGACAGATGGGGAAGACAAGTGTTATTAATACAACAATACAAGGATTGTTTAAGAATAAAGACTTCTACAAGTTGGCAAGTGCCGTAAAAATACTTAAAAGTTCACCTATACAGGAGCCTGTAGGATGTTTAAGGTGATTTAATTAACAGTGTGAAATCACTGCACATAACTTGAGATGCTAACAGCTGTATTGGTTATTTAGGAATAAATCAATGCACAGCTGCCATTTAACTGTCCAAGGTAACATCACTTTACTCACAAATGGGAAAATCCCTGCCTCTAACTTCCGAACTGTGTGCACTCTGTCTACCTCCGGCTATGTCACAGGAAAAAAAAAAAAAAAATAAGGGGACCATGGTAACAATGTGAAATAGTGTGCATGACTAAAAGCAGGTCAGTGTTTCTACACAGCTGTTAACACTGCATATATAGAATCATAGAACAGTTTAGGTTGAAAGGGACCTTAAAGATCATCCAGTTCCAATCTCCCCTGCCATGGGCAAGGACACCTCCCACCAGACCAGGTTGCTCAAAGCCCCATCCAGCCTGGCCTTGAACACTTCCAGGGATGGGGCCTCAGCAACTGTTCTGTTACTCACAATATGGTAATGCTCTATCGTTTCTTATAACATGCTAATATTTCCTGTAGACACACAGAATAAGAAGCTCAGTTAGACAAAACAACAGCTCTTATTTTTCCTCATCTACACTTTTGTGAGCATCTGACTCATCCACTTGGATACTTTCACATACAGTACTCAAGGATAACACATGCAGCTAACTCAAACACAGGCAGATGCTACACAAATAGAAAATGGAACAGGGTGGTTCTGCATCCCTGTGGAAACACAGATGTTTACATACATTTTACCTTATTAGTTTACTTGGCAGAAAACACATTTTATTGAAAGTGATGACTGTTTTGCTTTTTGTCATGGCACAAGCATAAGTTTCTTGAAACGTACTGTACTTATTGACAAACTACATGCAGTTCTTGCGCGCCTAGAAGTTAAGATACTTTAAACTTAAGAAAACACACCATGGCAACATAATTACCTTACAGTGGGTGCCGTAATGATTCCTATGAAGAGAATTCTCCCCCAGCTTAAAGGGTGGCTTGCTTGGAACACAAAGATATGTTTCAAAAAGAACGTGTTCAACTCAGTCAGCTGAAAAAAAAAAAAAACCAAAAAGTTAGTTAGTGGTTTTCAACTTATGTAACTATTCAAGAGTTACTACAAAACGTGTGCAAAGATTAATATGGGAACTAAAACACATAAGGAAAACTATTTATGCTGTAGTATAGCCCTGCTGGTTAGATGGAGCATTTAAAGAGTCTTAGATTCCCGCTCTAGGACAAACAAGGAATATACTAGTAACACAGAGAATTCTCCCCTAGACACTTTCATAATCTATGAAAGTATTTGCTCTCTTTCCAGAAACCCATTAAGGGACCAGACACTAATTCACACTGCAGAAGTCTTCTGGTAACTTTCATACCCTAAAGCAGGTATGAATGACTGAGGCAAATTTGGTAGAGGAGTAGAAGAGACCATATGAAGAAATACATATATATATATATATAGACACCAAATACTTCTGGTTCTCCTTTTAAAAACTGAATTTAGCAAATGAAAAAAAAAAAAAGTTTTAGTGAAGTCTGCAAGCATTTGCATGACAAAGTATCAAAGCAGTTGGGAGATATTATGGAGTCTTGCTGGATCAAGGCCAGAATTCCGAGTATCAGTGATCCATCCAACAGTCAATGGGAAAGGAAAAAAAAAAAAAACCCACCACACAACCCAAAACCAAACACACAACAAAACCAAAAAAAAACCCAAACCCCACTGTCTAGCATGTTTTTAAAACTGTATCAATTGCAAAGAGCAATCCGATGACCAGTACAGCAATCTGTAACATTTGGGTTTTTTCCAGATTCTGTAATTACACTCCTGAACTATCATGTAACTCCCATGAACAATGCCCTGACCAATTCTGTATTATCAATTCGTTTAACTGTGTATTTCAGTGACAGATATACATTGCATTAGAGTACCTTCTAGCTAAACACAGCCAATGAGTAACTGAGCTGATGGCAGCTTTGATTTCACAGAATTTATTTCTTACCTGCCAAATGATCATGAAAAGGTAGATTCCAGCAACTCTTTGAAATGAAGACTTAGGGTCAAACCAGCGGACATAGGTCCAGCTGGCTGGGGTGAACTGTAATACAGCTCTTTTGATTTTCCCTGTGGTTGTGTGAATGTCCCTAGAAAAAGAGAATGGCTGGAGTAAATACAAAGAATGCAAAAAGGGGAAAAAAAAAAAAAAAAAGAAAAAGCAATAGCCATGTTACTGATGTTCCAGAACAATCACACTTTTTTGCTGAACAGCAAAGATTTTCACAGACACAACTGTATACCAGGCAAGGGTGAACTAAGAAATATAGTATATTAAGCATTTCAGCCAGGATGCACTCTGCTATGAAAACCCACCCTCCTCTATCCTCAGTCAGTAACTAATTACCAAACATATCTGTCATTCTCTCCATGAAGGAAAGAAACAAGAATTGCAATTCTGCAACCCCTTGGGAAATCTAGAGGATACTTCTTCCTAGTCTATGCTGCCACTGCTCTTATCCTAAAGACTCCACGTTCTAGAGCTCACTGACATCAATCCTTCAAGAATCTGTCAGATTCGTTATTCATTAATTGTATGAGAGGCTGTCTCCACAGGTTTGAAAATACTGCACTTCCAGGACACACAGCTGTTCTGATATTAGATGCACGCAGATCTTCTGGAGAGATGCGATAGCACTGTTAAGAGCTAGAAGGCTTTTAAATTCATCTGACAGATGTGTTAATGGTTCTTGCTTTTGATAACATTAATTCAGATGAGCAACAGCATCCAAAGGACAGGGAATCTAAGAAAAACTCAAGAGTTTTCTTTTCTGGAAGAGGACTAGCAGGGCTAGAAGTTAGTTTTCTCCCTGTTATTTCCCTGGTCCTTCTGGACAAGAAAGGAGATTCAGATTTGGTATCTCTGATACTTGTGTTCTTTTAGGCTAGTGGGATCTTAGGTTAGGGTGAACCTTCTAATATTTAAGATGCGTGTTTATTCAACGAAAAAAAGAAAAAGAAGACAAAAGGGCACAAGCAAAAGCTTCTCATTCTGTGCAGCTCATCTTCGTAATAAAGGTAAAAAAAAAAATAAAAATCTACTCATCCATTTAAAAGAACGTGAGGCCAAGTATTTCACAAAGACAGTAAAGATTAATCCTGCCATTTTAACTTTCAGTGAACTCTCTAAAAACAGAGGGACCATCAATTCTATAATGGTCATTATTCCTCCCGAATTGAAATGTGGGAAAACTAAATTGAGACTAAAGGCCAGATGGTTCTCAGAGCAATCAACAAAATTTTGAGTAAGAAACTAAAGCAGTTCAGAAGTTCAGGTAGGGTATAAATTTGGAAGTCAAGATTTGAGGTCCATTTCCACCTCTCAAGGCAATATCCTTCGGCAATTCATAGTACTTGATTCTGTTTCATCTATACCCTTGGTAACGTGCATGGTAACGATGCTTGCCAACAAGTGGCAGGGAAGAAGGCGGGGGAGGGGAGGGAGCGGGAATCAACAAAAAACTATAGAAGAAACTATACCTGCACAGCCAGGAACTTACTAGGCCACAAGGTGTTTGCCTTTTTGCACAACAAATGATGCTTTCTATTTACTTTATTTTAGAGGCTCAGCAATGGGGTAAGGCAATTCACAACACAGGTACAGCCCAATTCCTCTTCTGCAATTACAACTAGTGCTGACAGTTTGCCACACTAATGCCTCATCAAGCTGAGCCAAAATCTAGTTAAAAGACATTGTATAATGGGAAAACAATTTCACTGCCCTCTTCAAAGTTTAACTTGTATAAAATAAACTGAAAATGCAAATAGCTTTATGACTTTGTATTTTCACTTGGCATCAATGCTTGTAACTTAGATTGCAAAGGAAAATGATACATACATCATCATATTTACAAATATATGCTGTACAGTAGCATCACTATGAGATGGACTTTAAACACTTAAAATAAACTTACAGCATTGTTAGCACATGCAGATTGCATGCTGTTTCTATACCACATGCATTTTACTTGTGCAAAGAAGGTCTACTTCCCAAGAAAATTAAATTAACATTATAACATCAAACATAGCATTTATCAAGCTTTAACTTAGACCTACTTGAAGCTTGCCCAGTGATAGGTCCTCATCTCCAAGAAACGACAAACTACCATGCCCAACCAGATGCCACCCCCGTTACAAAGCAGGATGTCCAAAATTACTTGATCCCACCAGCATTCAGCAAAATTAGGCAGAAGGTGCATGAAGAAGAGCTACAGAATACAGCAAAAAGATTCTGGGTGAGGAACAGTACAGAATTCATATAAATTCACTTTTTAAGTACACATTCAAAAATCAGCTTATCAGTACAGGTCATACTTCAAGGACATGAGCCACAACCACTGAAATTTGATGGGCATCCCTCCATTAACTTCGGAAGGCCTTGGAGAGAACCACACAAAACATCAGAGGTTTCCTTCTCGCCATTCCCTGTTGGGGCTATGATGCATACAAGGATATCATGCAGCTCTTGGTCTGTCAAAAATGATACACAGAACACTCATAGAAATGCATGAAACAAGCAAAACTACTGCATTTCTTGGAGGAAAGAAGGTGTTTTGTGCTTTGAAAAAATAAATTGAATATTTGTTTTATTTTTGCTAACTAGTTTTAAGAGGTATGGTTTCTAAATCAGCAACAAGAATGGATGCATTTGTAACAACTGTCAGTACTAAAGCACTATGGAGTTCAGGACTCAAGACTTGTCCTATTTCAATACTCTTTGTTTCATTTACTATTTTTAGGAAATTTAGTGACTGTAAAAAGATTAAGATTTCCCCAGTATTTCAGACACTACAAACTTTGCTGCTACACTTGATCGAGAATGGCTCAAGAAGTTAAGGGGATATTCCACTCTCCCTTCCTGCTTGGCCCCTGCTAAGCACTAATGATGAAGGTACTTTTATGATGAAGATACTGGAAAATAGGCCAGAAACAACCAACAGAGAGGAAAACTGACACCATCTGGATATATCAGAACATACTCAGTCCCTTAAAGATTTCCCCTGGAAAGTGCACAAAACATTTACCTCTGAAGCAATCTGTTCCTTTCTGAATACTCAACTAAAGACCACTATGAGGCATTAGTAAGGCAAATAAATGTATTTACAGATACATTTAGTGACTTTACACTTTTGATAGAGTGAAGGAGGACAACTGGCCAGAGTTGAGGCAAGACAGAAACATAATTTACCGAGAGCTAGAAATAGACTCAGTGCCTCTCATTCTCCTTTACGAGAATGTAATTGTATTCTTTATTCTACAAGAAAAAAAAATGACAGCAACCCAAAAACCAGACTGAAAAAGTTAGCTGTGGACTGGAAATCATGACAGCTATGTGTTAAGCAGTTCCTTTGGAATACTCAAGGAGATGCTTAACAAAACACATAGCAAACAAAAAGAATATTCTTACTTCCACAAAAACAGAACAATTTTTGTCAGTTAATGTACATACACTATGTCTGTGGAAGACTGGTATAATTTTGTAATAAAATATCTTTTGTTAACAGATGTATAAATAAAAATATTGAAAAAATCAGATGTGGGAAAAGGAACAAGAAGAATGTTTTCTGTATACAGCAAGAATGAATACTGGTCCGTTTATAATAAATTACAGTGACTGATACTGATAATGACTCTTGCAAAAGTGTATGAAAGCAACGTGTTTGTCTTTGACGAGGCTATGGGAATTTCAACCTGTAGAAGAGAAAACTGGAATTTCTTTTCAGGACCCAAGCTAAACAACATTATCCTGCTACATTTTCCCTTTCATGTTTTAAATTAATTTAACCTGAAAGGGGCACTAGGCTATGAATCTTTACCTGCAATAATCCAGCCAAAGACACCAGAAGTTACAGACAATAAGGCAGCAAAAACCAAAGCACAGGTGTTAGCCAGGCCATCTCTAAGGTGCTAGTTGTTTTCTCAGAATGAGAGACCAAGGTCTGCTTGCATACCAACTTTAATGCATTAGTAAGCAGCATGAGCCAAGTGTCCCATTTCAGAATGGGAATCCAGCTGAAATCCATTAATGCTAATAGGAGATGCATAGCTAAATCCCTATGTAACTGCCCAGATAACTTCTGTAGGTTTCTAATGACTTTCCTGAATAACTAATTCATTAAAAATCCATTTGAGTGGTGATAACCTCTCTATATGTTGAACCTTACCCAACCTATTGTCTGTTCCAATAATCTGCCTTTCAACAACAGGGAACACTAGACACCCTATGGGGTGTCAAATTGAAGATGATGGTTGTGTAATGATCAACTGAATGATAAGACTGTGTGAGAAACAAATCCACATTTATTCTTTTCCAGAGGGAAAAAAAAAAAGTCAGTAAACTAACTAGCAAAGTTGTTTTTTGTGGACAGGTACTTCTGAAACACCAATCTTAAGCAGTTTCAAAATATCTTTGAAACCAGCATATCCTTCAATGCCCCAGAACAAAAACATGTTTTGAAAAGGAACTCATGGTACCAGTATTTTCAAACCCAGAAGTTCAATTTTAGACAACTAAATCCTTACTTATGTTTCTGAATTATAAATCACTTGTCAGAGGAGCCAAGCATTATCAAAACAGCAAGTGCTATAGAAAACTATGTTTTTAAAGACTGAAGTCAGGTGTTTACATCTACACTTCATATTTTAAGTGTGACAGGTTAGACTATGCTGTCCCAAAAGTTGATACAAATTGGATTTTAGTTTTTTTTTTCTTTGAATTGTCCAATCAAACAAGATAATGAAATTAAACTAATTTTCACAGAAACTTATCCTTGGATTTTAGGTGATACATGTTCTACTAATCAAGCTCTAGGTTACATGCAAATTAAGATATTTAGAGTAGCAATTAATCAGCTTGAATTCTTAAAACAGACCTAACGATAAGGACTAGCAGTCCAACCAACAGTCAACTGATTGAATCAAGTCAGGTATCTGTATTTTTTTTGTAATCCAAAATAGGATTTGCAAGCACCAGTCAAATGACTTCAACATCTGCTTGGGAGAACTGTGGTAAAGCTGGGTAACAAAAATAAGTCAGTGGTCCTCCAGGGGACTACACTACGTGTGAACTAGCTTAGATCCAGATCTAGTTAAAAGTCACATTTTTTGTCAGCGAACATGATTAAATTAGGCTTGTGGGGTACAATTTAACAAAGGAAGGGCTATGCACGCAAGCTTCACGACAGAAAACAACGTGTCTTGCCATTCCATAGAGACTTCACCTTCCTCATGGAACTCTCAATTCCATTTCACTGTACAGTACGCACAACTATAAACAACACGTAATACTGTTGTACTTCTGGTAAGGGGATCATGACAGCAGACCACAGAGATTGCAAGATGAAAAACAAGAACAATTGTTCTGAATCAGGGATTATCAGTCAACATCTGAAGGAGCATGAGTTTTGACTCCCATAACAGCAGAAAAACAAATTACAGATGGCATCAATAGGCTGGCTTAGACTTCCCTCCTAATCAAGTAGTAGTAAGTCACTTACCTAAACCCCAGTTTGCTGTTGTCTACTAATGCAACTGCATCAATTGCTCATCATCTGGTTTAAGGCTGAAAATGTAAATCTATACTGAGAACTAGTGAGTCATCCTTCTAGTAACATTCACACTTCCCCCCAAGAACAATTCAAGTCTCATATGTTTGCTTAATTAAGATAAATGGGTGGCCTACCTCAGTGAGCTCCCAGGTGATGCTAATAGTCCAGCACAGCCCGTAGCTGCGGATCAGCAAAGCCTTCATGGCCCAGCCCCAGAAATGCCCAAAAGCAAATATATCAAAGTGGCTGAGGATTCTCTCCCAGGTGATAACATGACAGTTCACAGCATACTCCTGTTCACGGAAAAACATAAAACCAACAAAAAACCTCAGTGAACAGGCAACTTCAGAAACACTAGAATGAAGATACTTCTTTCTGTCCAGTGCAACAAGCCTGAAATTATAAGGATATTAAAATATGCATTATTCCACTTCATTATCCTTCTAAACCCTGCAGAAAAACTTTCAGTATTAAGACTCAGTGTCATCACAGTAAAGCTCTAATTTAAAGGGAGATAGAATAGACTGTGGTTCCTGAAGGATCGCCTATTTCTTATGTGACAGAGGAACAGCAGGAGCAATAAAATCAATAATAATAAAACCAGCAAACAATACTCCAGAAAATAGTTATTTGCTTTTCTTTGGGGTCTTGGTTTGAAATAACCACTTTTCCCCATTTTCATGCTGTCTGGTGTTCCAATATGGCTCATCAGTGGCTAATCCTCACCAATTTGTGATGTTACATTACTCATCTCAATGTTCATTTCTGTATCTCCTGTGTGTTATTTTCCTCACCAAAGCAATTTCCTAGAACACATTCATATTGAGAAAGTTCAGTAACAGGGCTGAAGGAAAAAGGGGAAAAAAAAAAAAAACCCAAAGGGAACCTGCAACTGTTATGTCACAGATGAGTGGCACGTTCCTTAAGAATATTAACGTTCTAATAATCAAAAACAAATGAAATGTGTTCATAATGTTGTATGGCATGTATTAGAAGTCACTGCCCAACTAAAAAAAAAAAAAAAAATCTGTATGCCATCAGGAGGCTGCAGCTGTTGAGTTCAGTCTCATCACTGGGCACAAACTGAACTATTCCCAACTGGAAACACACATTTTAAAAAATCCCTCCTAAAATATACATTGCCACCTGCAGGTGACAATGCAGCACTGCTCAGTGCTGTTAAATTAAGAAAGAACTCTCTTTCAGGCCAGAACTATTGCTAATTCTGCACAAATGAACCAGGATCAAGTTGAAAAGATGATGGCAGAGAAAGATTTAAATCCTGGTCTCTAAAAAGAGAACCCTCTTTTCCAGGGCTCTTGCTTTTTCGGTTTTATTTTTTACTGGGGCTTTTTTCCCCTCTAGCTCATCCTTCCAGCTCTGCTAAATCACACACTGAAGTGTGTTGAACTTTCTTTTATACTCAAGCAACTTTGCCAGGCCTGTGCAAGAGACCAAGCTGCAGTCCTCATTACAGTTGCACCTTAAATATTTACTCCAACTTTAAGTGACAGTATCAGGATTGCAAAGTAGTACAGAGTAAGTTTCTGCTGACTGCTACAGTCAGGGAATCTGCTGTATTTCTGTGCCAGTAGTAATACTAGTTCTCCCCTGACTTGAATCTCCTTATTTTTAACTTATGACAGGAAAGGCAGGTGAATCTGACTTACCAACAGACTCCTCGTGTCAGCTCCCTTTTGTTGCTCAGCAACATCACTAACCCCCATGCTCATGTTCCATTTAGCAACGTGTCCTCCCACCACCCTAACAGCAGGCTGCCCACACACCCCCCACCACCACGTCTCCTAGAGAATAGAAAGTCACAGCCCTGCTCTGGATGCTGGAGTTGCACAACATGTACTGCTGATCAGCTGAGGTGCGACATCTGAAGCATCCAGAGTTTTCCAGGTAAGGGGCCTGTATGCAGCCCTCACTATCAATCAGCTCATGTAAGCTTATTGCACTGTAAAGATTTCCATTCCCTCTTATGTGCTACAGGGCAGGGGTTTGCAGCCACTGCTGATTAGGTGCTGTTCAGTAGTTTGCATATGCAATAAATTGCTACTTGCCAAAGACAGTGTGTTTCCTTACTCTTGAGACATGATAACAGCACCTACTATACAACAGGTGACCATGGCGCTGATGAACAAACCCAAGGGCAACAAAGCATACTGGTCAGGTGGTAGGCAGCAATTTAATGTGATAGTGAAGGGGACGTGACTGGAAACTCTTGCCTCTCCATGCAGTAACCGTCTTATGCTTGGTGCCAACTGCTCACACCCTCTTCTGCCTGCCTCCCAACATACCTCACATACTTCTCCCAGGCCTCCTTTTACTACCTAAACTCCCCGTGCTCATGTCCTCACCTGAAGGGGAAGGTTCTCTGTATTGATAACTCTGCAAGCTGCTCAACAGGCAGAACAACAAGCCTGGCTTTCCACGCCACTCCAAATCACAGTCTATGGGAGTAATCTCCCAATGGTAACAGCACCAGTGCTTAGCTGGGTGACTAGAAGGCAGCAGAACCCTGCAGTTGCCGTACCTGGATTTCCACATGCTCAGTAGCATGCCAGTCACGTACTAAGCTCAGAGCAATAAGGCAAGACCAAAGTTCTTTGAGTGCAGCATTGTGGCACCAAAAAAACCGATCTGGGACACACACACCATACAGGCCTCATTAGATACTACCTTGCTAAGTCTATTTTCAATATCCAGGCTCATATCTATTACTTAAGGGAATCCAAAGCCACCCCAGTGCAAACTTCTTTCCCACTCCCGACTGCACACTCATCTGAACATCTGCATTTGAAAAAAATACAGAGAAGACTGTTTTTCACACCAAGTAATTTCAATGTAAAGAAACAGCAGTTGATACAAAAGGCTCATTGACTCTGTCAAGTATAGGCACAAACTTGCACTGCTCATGCCAGCAAATTCAGACTTATCCCTTCCACTCATGTAAAACATGCCTGACATGGCCAAAATGTCCAATAAAGAGCCATGGATACATACCATAATATCTGCTTCCCTTGTAGCATATCGAAGATTAGGATCCAGCCAGTACATCACTGCTTTTACCTGCTCAAAGTTAAGGAAGAGCACGAACACCAGGAACAGGAAATAGAGCACACTGAGACCTGCGAAAAGACTCAACTTTAAAATCATGTTCACTCACAAACTCCTTGTTATAATTATAAACTAATAGTTATAATTATTAATTAATGCATACTTGAGTTACTTTTGTGAGCAGGAATATTTGCTGTTTGAAGCTTTTAAAGATAAAGAGGATTATGATTTGTTTTCACAACATTATAAATTACGAAGCACTACTGCATTTGGGACTACCGCCTCGCTCCTCCCAATGTCTGAATATGGGTTTGGTTTTTTTTTAAGAAAAACTTGTAAGAAATTAAGAGTCCTAGGTGTAGGTCTGTGGGTAGCTGAAGCTGCTGTTAAGAGCATATCTTTACTTTATTCACAAGTTCACAGATATCTAAGACCACACTTAGAAGAGGCATATGAATACTAAGTCCATTTCCATAGCCTAGCACTCAAACTTACTTGTGTCCTTCAGCACTGTCATGAAAGGCAGAAAGATTAATGTGAAAAAACTTAGTATCTGCCATCCAAAACAAACTATAGCAATTCTAAAAATATATTTTGAACTATAACCAGAACTTATGTGTTATTAATCTCCAGTGCATGCTAGAGAACAACTTCCAGTCAAGTACACACACATGAACAGAAAGTATATACACACTGTCCTCTGCAGGACATCCAAAAAACACATCAGGTAAACAGATGCCAAACTACTACAAGAAGTACAGCCTGCAGGCAAGGGTGCAACCTGAAATGTTGAGGACTCCTGCCTTTCATCTACTGAACAGGTCTGAGACCTCAAGCATGACTAAATAAGCCATGCCAGAAGAAGCAGAATTACACAGGGAAAAATTTTGCTCTTGATTTTCCATGCAGCCTTTTCCCAGAAGTACAGGGGGTCAAGCTCTGACAGTATCAACATTGAGAATGACCTTTTAATTTACATTTGCTGAAATCCGAAATGAGCAGTAGGACCTGTGTTCCCCAAACTTCACAAGGAGCAGGATTCTTTAACAAGTACTATCTAATCAGCAGTATTATCCTCTCAATGTCAACAGATGAGTAATCAGCTACTTTGGGAGGCTATTTATTTTTAGCTATATAAGGTGACAGGAGAGAGAAACATTTGGTCCCCTTAAAAAGAAACAGATCAGCTTTTAAATCAAATGGGCTTAATTCTCTGCAAATGTGCCTAGTCTAAGATATGCTCAGTGAATCACAAGTTATTTCAAAATAAAGTTCCTTCCATTTTTGCCACGTAATTCAGATGTTTAAGGAGCAGGATTTCGCTCAGCAAGTTCTGCAGTTAATACAATTATTTTCCAAACTATGAATGCAACTAATATTTACAGGTATTTTTGCTGAATTATAAGTTAAGAATATAAGTATATAGGTGTTAGGAATATTAATAAATGTATGTTAAGCTATATAGTGATACAATTTAATAAACATATAAAGTAATAGCATATTTTGCCAATAATGAAAAGAAGCACCCTACTAAACTGGATTTAGTTAGACATCAGATAGTATATGCACTAGCTATAAAGAAACCCAAGCCTTTTTGGGGTGGGAAGAGATGGCAGTAGAAACAGTGTGGGAGAAAGAGATTAGGAATCACAAACACAAACCAGGATTAAAACAGAGTACCAGAATAAATGATCCCTTTCTGGTAATTTAATTTACACCATCCTGACGCAGAGTAACTACAATGACATTCCCAAATGTAATAAAGAACACATTATAAGCAACTGCTCAGAAGTGGGAGGGAAGTGACATTCACACAAGTTTGATGCACAATTATGTTTCATGACAATTCCATTCATCTGAAAGTTAAAACAGCCAGTCCTGCAGAAGCACTGAAAAGGTCAGAAACACAATCTAAACTTACCAAAAACCATTCTCCATATTGCAGGGTGTGGACGTGTAAAGGGTCCTGTGGACAGTAAACAAAAAGCCTATCAGAAGACATGTCAATAAGAACCACATAATCTATTTTTGAGCATATCTCATAGGAGGATTTGGCATGAGCACAGATCAGTTCTCCATCAAACTATGTAATATACCTGAAACTTCATGTTCTATGTTAAAAAAAAAAAATGGTAACAGCAGATTTCAGAGAGGAAAAGGAGATTGCCAATTAGTAGGGCGTAGACAAAATTTTCAATTATTTTGATGGAGTTGTTTCCAGAACAGTAATGTGCTGTTTGCTGAGCAGACACCATATCTCAGCTGTCACCTGAGGATCTCTTGATCTGTTTTCTAGACCACAACTTACACATGGCTTGCTCCCAATAAAGTCATCAAATATAAATCTCTATGTGTTAGCAAATAAACATGGCCCTTAGCCTTCAGACAAGCATGAAATGTTAGCAAACAGGCCTCTTAAAACATCCAAACTGAGTACCATGTAGCTGACTACAAGTAAGACACCTATGCTCTTTACCAGTGCCAGTATTATTTACCCTAGAGCCAGTGATTAAACTGACTTTATTAAAAACCTCTCAGTTAACGTGAAGAGCAGAGAAAGTAATTACGGTGAAACTGGAAAACCTCTAAACTTGAATGATATATTCAGGTAGCAAGGAGCGGCTGAACAAGTATTTTCAGCACACGATGGACTGCTCTTTCAGTGAGACAGTTTAGACTTTGACTCAAGAATTGTGCTCTTGCTGACATAAATAAGTAAAAATTTAAAATAAATATATAATAAATAAATAATTTTTTTAAAAAGCACCAGGAAGACAGCATTTCTTCAACAGAATTAAGTGTCACACAAGTGGTTTTCACCTTTTTGCATTTTCTGCTTCTCACACTATTACCAAAACTTTTGTCCAGCTTAAATTGCTACTGAGCACCTGTGGTTTGACCTGAGACTTTGACCATTTCTAACTACCACTAGCTTCTGGTAAGGCGATTTACGTAAGGTGTTATATCTGAGAATTTGTAGAATGACGCTTCTGTTAAAACACAGAATCACAGAATGGTCAGGGTTGGAAGAGACCTCAGGAGATCATCTAGTCCAACGCCCCCGCCAGAGTAGGGTCACCTACAACAGGTTGCACAGGA
>VZSZ01007832.1:0-52227 GCA_013398815.1 Ibidorhyncha struthersii
TCATCAATGCACTGGAGGAACCTCCTGGACTGTACATGCCTTGCTCCTGATGAATGATCCTTCCAGGAATTTGTCTAACTGCTTTTGGACCTCTCTGTTTCTCTCGATGTGGGAGTAGGACTGTGGGGAACTCATGGCTTTGTTTTGCCTCTTTTGCTTCCTTTGATCCCCTCAATGTCCTGAGTTCCTGCAGGCGAAGAAACAGTGTATGATCACTGCTGTTTCTTTCTCCAAGCCATTTGTGGTCTTACAGACATCTTATGCATTCTCCCGGCTGTATTTTTCCAGGCTAAGGAAACCCAGTGTATTTTATTTTTATCTCAAGGAAAAGCCATTCCAAGACTTTAGGCAGCCTTAATCTATCCTTCTGTGTGTCCCTTCTAGCTTGTCAATCATCTTTTAGAGTTGTGGGGACAAGAACTGTGCACAGTGCAATGTCTGTGACGTGGCTCAGAGCGGTCTGTCCTTCCTTTTAGTTCTTTGTGCATTGTTTTGCTAGATGTTTTGTTTCTCTCTCTTTTTCTTCCTAATTTGGTACCTATATTGGAAGAAGGGAAGTCTTTCCTTGCTGGGCACTGAACTATGCCTGGACTAGTACAGTGGTCTCAAAAAGGTGCTTTCTTGAGAGGTCTCTTACTGCCTAGTAATATAAGTCTCAGATAACTGCAGGTAGGCCAAAGTTGTCTTTTGCTTTTTTCCCAGTCTTTTTGTTCACTGCAGTCTATTCACATGCCTCTTTCCTTCCCTTGTAAAATTCCTCGCTTTTGCACTTTAACTGCCTTGTCTCCTGTTCTGGGCTAAATTGTGGTGGTGTTTTTTCTCCCGTGTGTCTCCATTGTCCACCTGCCTGCTGTGGATTCTGGGTGATGTGGTCCTTTTTATCCCCCAAAGTATACAGACCTTTCACTAGATGGTCCTTGAAACAGCATGGAAATATTTACTCTGTCAGCCTGTAATTAAAGACTAGAAGTCCTAAATGCTGTCCTCCCATGCTGTGTTGTGTGCTGAGTCTTCAACATGATCCCTAAATCAGCTGTTACTGCTGGACTTTTATTTCAGGAAACTTCATGGTTTTTATTGGCTTTACTTCCAAAACCCTGCTGGCACAGTTTTCGATAAAATGTTTGCTCTGCATCTGCCTTTGATGTTTGCTGTGCTTGTAGTCCTTGTATTTTCCAAGGTGGTTTTCCAGTCCTTCCTGGTTATAAGGCTCAAGGGTTTGGCTTAGACTTGAAATGGCAAAACTAAAATGTGAAGACAGTTTTAGTGATTTAAAAAGGTCAGACAGGCCTGTGAGTCAGGTTCAGGAAGATAAATGTGATCCTACTTCAGTAGCCAGTGTGGGGATTTACTGTGTGGAGGGGAACCTGTGTATCTATATAAAATGTCATGATAACAAACCATTATTGGCGTTCATTTCAAAAAGGAGGCGGCACAAAAGCTCATGCCTGCTTTCAAGATGCCATATAGCTATTTTCATTATTATAGCAAATGCATTTGTAGCTTTTCTTAAAGCTCCATCTACTGGAGATGACCGAATATGAGTGCTTTCCTCTACACTGATGACAGCAGTCTGGCTGTTAGCTATAGAATACCAGAAAGCTCTAAAAAGTGCACCCATGGCATATACAAACAATATATAGCTATTTTAGATCTCATTAATCTTTTACCAGTCATCTGGTCTGAGAGGGGTCTCGTTCACTTGCCAGTAATAACCGCCACGCTATCAGCGCACATCAGTGCCAGACAGTGGGACCCGTAATAGGTAGAGCTGTGTCTGCCTACCAGTGGGACTGGGGTCTTTTAATCTCGTCTTGCCCTGCGGCTGTGATGTAAGAGTCCCTGTGGGCCATTTCTTCCTTATCTTTATCTAAACTGCCATTCCAACCTGGGTTTTTCTTTCTCTCATCACAGCTAATCAGTGTTTGGCCATTGCTGTGACTTAATCTAATTCAGGCTGCAGTAATGTCATTACGGCAATTGTTCCTAAGGTGGCTGTGAGGCAATTTTGTACATACTTATGCCATGTTGTTTTATCTTACCAAGCCAGTTAGTGAGCGTTAGCTGTTTAAATAAGAAGGAATTAAATCTTGTAAATAAATGACAGAGAACAAGACTTTGTTCAATTCCTTAGGAATCATTTGCCAACCTCTAAAGTACAGATGTGGACTCCTTTGAGATGAAAAATTGTAGACTGGGAACAGAATCCATTCAAATACGTGTTTCACAGATGCTACTGGCTCTGTAAAGCTGCAAAATACAGTGCAGACATGGCTGAAAAGCTGATCCTTGCTTTGGGTTCCTCCTTACTGGGTGCTTCCTTGGGCTTCCCCCTTCTGTAAATAGGTTTTTATCACGTATGTAGTGTGAAGTTTCTTCAGTGCTTGAAGCTTTCTTTTGTAGCCCTACTCAGCTTTTTCAAAAACATTAGCTCTGTTCCTCACCCCTCAGAGTCATCAGTGGAAGTGGATCTGTCCTGGAGCAACTGGATGCCAGCTGTTGGCAGTCAACTGATGCTGCTGCAGGGAGCAGAGCGTTTACTGAAGTTAGTAGTTCCCCATAAAACAAAGGTCCACTCGAGATGGCTGCCTTCACTATGCTGAACTCCTACCTGAAGCAAATTTGTCTATAAATTGTCTTTAGTTGGGCTCCAGAATCTTCAGGAAAAGGCTCTGTTAACAGGTTTGTGTGGCATCTGGTATGTCTCTGGGTAGCCAGCGTGGAAATGATGGCCCAGAAGAATATTTCAGCGATTAAATACCATTCCTTGTCTAGTCCTTCAAGAGCATAGATCCAAAATGTATTAATGCCCATGATACCAGTTTCATGCACTCGTTTTGATGTTCTTCCATGCTTCTGTGTATGGCTGCAAGGGATTTACTGAATGCTCCAGAGCAGCGGAGTCTGGCATGCCGTGACATGAGCCTGTCAGAGGCAGGGAGACAGGGGTTAGAGATTCTTATTTTCTGTAGCAGTTATTTTAATGCAAAGCTGTAGTATAAATTCTTCAAGTTCTATCAGATTTTTATAAAAGATATAGATGCCTTGTTTTGCCTCATTGACTCGATCTTGCCCAGGGACTGTTTTTACCATTTACTTCTCACTCAGGTGCTGGCTTTGAGCAAGCAGTGGGCGTCATTTCCTTCACATGATTGGAATCAAAAGCACAGGCTGCTCTTGCAGAGATCCTCATCTGCTTCGCTGCTATACTCTGTTCCCTTCAGCAATATTGTGGCTCTGTGCAAGGGTGCTGAAGCGCCAATAGGATACAGGTTGAATGAAAGTGCAGGATTCAGGAAAGGGAAACAGGAAATTAAAGTGTCTGTGAGGTTGAGGGACAGGGCAGGAATCCTGTGCAAAATGGAGTTTGTTGTTTAATCTCTAGCTAATAGGTTTTGGTGAATTTTGTCATTGTTTTGAAGCTGAGGAGCTCTAGGAACAATCACTGATGTGATTGTGGGGCTGGAATGGTTTGGGAAGACGGATAGCAATGGCAGTGATGGAGAGAATGTTTTACATGTGTGTGGGAGCTGGGCAGCATTCCGTCTTTACCCATTACCTTGGGTTACCATTTTAACTGCAGTACATTTCCTCTTTTTCAGACAAGTTACGTCTTGCTGAATTCCTAGATAACCTTCCATAGCTGTACTTCTTATCATTGAGAAGTGACTATTGATTGGTGTGTTCACATTACTTGGATCCAGGTATCCAAAAAGTATTTCGCCAAGCAAAGTGCAGAGGGCTGGGAGAATGTCCTCTGCTCTCCTGATGTAGCAGTGAATTTGGGTGCTGCTTGTGTGCAGCAGAAGGATACAATCCTCGTTTTTAATCCCAGGCTTCTTTGCAGAGTCTGGAGAAAGGCTGTGCTGCAGAGAGACAGACTTTCCTTCTCTGCTGTGTTTCTTCCCGACTGTGAGAATCTCTATTCAGACATCCATAGGAGAGGATTTCATAAAGTGATCCTTCTTTACAACACCAAAGCTTTGGCAGGATTTCCCTATGATCTGATGTACAGAGGCTGTGACACCTGAGAGCAAGTCCCAGAGGTGAACGCATCCTTCCATATCTACTCATGTGCTGGATTGGGAGCTGCCCTCTCTCCACAGCAGACTGAATGTCTGCTTCCCTTCATCTCTTCTTTCTGGTGTAAAATCCAGCCAGCAATGTGCCCTGGTGGCCAAGAGGGCCAATGGCATCCTGGGGTGCATCAAAAGGAGTGTGGCCAGCAGGTCGAGGGAGGTCATCCTTCCTCTCTACTCTGCCCTGGTGAGGCCACATCTGGAGTATTGTGTCCAGTTCTGGGCTCCCCGGTTCAAGAAGGACAGGGAACTGCTGGAGAGGGTCCAGCAAAGGGCTACAAAGATGATTAGGGGATTGGAACATCTTTCTTACGAGGAAAGGCTGAGGCACTTGGGTCTTTTTAGTCTAGAAAAAAGAAGACTGAGGGGGGATCTTATCAATACTTATAAATACTTCAAGGGAGGGTGCCAGGTAGATGGGAGCAGTCTTTTTTCAGTGGTGCCCAGTGATAGAACAAGAGGTAATGGGCACAAGCTTGAACATAGGAAGTTCCATCTTAACATGAGGAGGAACTTCTTTACTTTGAGGGTGGTGGAGCACTGGAACAGGCTGCCCAGAGAGGTTGTGGAGTCTCCCACTCTGGAGACATTCAAAACCCGCCTGGACGCCGTCCTGTGCAACCTGCTGTAGGTGACCCTGCTCTGGCAGGGGGGTTGGACTAGATGATCTCCAGAAGTCCCTTCCAACCCTGACCATTCTGCGATTCTGTCTGTGACCAAGCAAGTGCTCCCACCTCTCTTGCAATGCTGTGTGCCTGTAAAAGTTGGGTTGAGATTTTTGTGCTGGTATATGTCTAAACAAGGATAATATGAGCCAGATTTCAGTGTGTGTCTGAGCAGTGAGTGCACTGTGTTTGAAACTCTGAGAGGTAAAGAAAGAAGTTTACTTTCCCTGCTACTGTGGAGAAAACAGTTTGGTTTCCTTTTTAGAAAAAACACAAAACCTTGAGGATGTATTTTTAGTTTTAAAATCAAATTTGCATTGAAAGATTCACAGACATGAGAGTTATGTGAGGAGCAAGGACCACAGAGGAGAATGGGAACACAAAGGGCTTGGACTACAGCTCCTTCAGACCCTGCTGTAGGGTGTCCAGGTTAGACTTGTCCCATTTTCAGTTCTGCTTTTAAGGAAGAAAAGCCTCTTTTGTAGGAAAAACTTCAGTGAAACTCCAGTTTTCCTTAACAGCTGGAGAGGAATAGCTACAAAGCAACCATGAGGCCTGTAAAGCCAGGGTATGCGCTTTATAATAAACTGCTACAATAACACAGTAAGAGCAGCTGTGAAACACACTGGTGTTTCCGGTCACTTTGGAGTGCAAAAACTGCTGTGCAGCTGTAGCATCACCACAAAATACTTTATTTTTTCGTGAAGAAAAATGAAAATGCATGCCATGAATCCTAAAGTAATTGAAATAACTGGGGAAAGCTGTATACGAGTGTTACCTGGACACTTGTTCATAGCATCTTTTCATCAATGTTAGATTCTTTTGTGTGAGGCTCCCAAGACATTGGTTTCTTTCTTGTATAATAAAGCTGCTCTTTGCAGCTTGGCATTATGGTCTTGTTGTAGTGGAGATACTGCAAAATTGACCCCAGACATATATGTCTGTGTTGAGCAGCCAGTAAGTGGCAAAACATGAAACGATTGTGATAACTTTGTTATGTAAAACCAGCATTACCCTTCCCTGCTGTCTGCAGAGTGTGCCTTGGTATCTCAGCTTGTCAGCTGCGTCACTTATGTGTGGGTGGTAAAGATCTGTGAAAATGGCTTAAAATCCCAATTTAAATCATGAAGGATGTCTGGCTCAGGCAGAACAATGAAAAAGGGCAAATTGCTTGGAAAGCCATGCCAAGGCCATCCTGTGCCAGCCTGCCAGGTTATTTTTTTCATAGCACGGGGCTGTGTGGGTCGCCCAGGTTAGCTTGGGCTTTTGGGGAAGTAGTGTAGCTGCATCTGTCTGAATTGCAGCTATACCTAAGGCAGAGAACCCAGGTAACAATGCTGCAGAGCTTCCAGTAAACCCTGACTTCATGCACTGAATCAGATGCTCTGGAGCGTATCACCTCCAGTCCAGCTGTGAGCAGTGTTTGTAGTTTAGAGGGCAATTTGACACTCTGGTGATACAATGCATAAATAAGAAATGTCTCTTTAAAAACTCTTGTTTCCATGTTTGTTCGTTTAAGTATGCTGATTTTGCTGGCAGTGGCTTTCATTTCTGCTTGATTTTCTCAAGTGTATGCCTCTGGTGGATGCATGTTTCACCTGCCCCGCACCCAGCTTCACTGCTTACACTGAGAATCATAGAATCATGGAATCATTTAGGTTGGAAGGGACCTTGAAGATCAACAAGTCCAACCATTAGCCTAACACTGCCAAGTTCACCACTAAGCCATCTCCCTCAGTGCCACATCTACCTGTTTTTTAAATACCTCCAGGGATGGTGACTCAACCACTTCTCTGGGCAGCCTGTTCCAGTGCCTGACAACCCTTTTGGTGAAGAAATTTTTCGTAATAATCATCTCCCCTGGTGCAACTTGAGGCCATTTCCTCTTGTCCTATTGCTTGTTACTTGGGGAGAAGAGACCGACCCCATCTCGCTACACCCTCCTTTCAGGTAGTTGTAGAAGCTTTGCCTTCTGGTGCCATCCACGCAAAGACCGTGGTTTGCATCATGCCACATGTTGGAGCATGTTTGTACATGAGTTTTCGTCCCACTCTGATGGTGCTTTTACGTAATTCGTCATAGTTACTGCTGAGATAGCAAACAGCCCCCTGGAGATGCATAAATAAATAATCAGAGAATGTTCTTTTATTACCGGTTTACAGGGATAGCTTATGTAAGCAACATGTGCCAGAGCACTGTGTGCTGAAATACCCGTATCTCTTGAGCGTGTCTGAATGTCACTGAGATAAGATATATGAGCCTATATGAAGCACCTGCATGGCCTAAGCAGTGAACTTGTACAGTAATGAAGGATGTTTCTCCGTTACTCTATTTTTACTCTCAGTTTTTTTTCCTGGAGTCATTCTAAAAGTAGGGGGGTTGCCTTGTAATTTGTCAGATTCGCCTGTCGTGTTACACAAAACACCTTGGAGGACCCTCAGAGGCATAAATTCTCAGTATGAAGTTCAGCCTCTTCTGGGCATCTGTTACACCAATGATCATTTATGCACAGCCCAACTTTCTCCTTTTCACCGGGAGGCTTTCACTACACATATATCTCTATCATTCAAACCTTTTCTCAGACATATAGCGTGACTATGTGCTAGAAAAATGATCTAGAGTTTATTGGACCCAAAAGGCTCTGCACTGACACTTGTCACTGAAGTGCAGCAGGAGAAAATAAGATACATCTGCCCCGATTGCCACGGTCTCTTATTGCTTCTGAATTTATTCCCTGACTTTGAAGCTTCTTTGAAGCTGCTGTGAAGTGGCAGCAGAGAAACATATCTTGGGGAATCCTCTGTGGCTGGTGGCAGGGAGGAGGAGGAAAAAAGGGATGCCGATGCTGTTGAAAGGAAAAGCTGTATTCCTTGCTGTGCTCCCGGGACTCTGCTTAGTGCAGAGTCCAGACTTATTGCTGTGAGAGGATGCAATTTGTTCCTACCTAATTTTGCCATAGCAAATTTGGAGTAAGAGCTGAATAGGAAGCTGTGGGCAGGGACAGACCAGGTCCTGTGCCTGAGTAGAACTTATGGTGGATCCAGTGCAGGGAGTGTTGCAGGGGATGCTCTGTAGCTGTGTGACGAGGTAGGACATAGTGCTACTGCCTGGACAGCCATTACCATCTTCTGACTGGAGGTCCCTGCTCTCTGCAATATCACTTTGGAGTTTTTTCCCGGTTTTCTGTGTAGTTATTTAGTCCCCGCCTTCGCGTTCACATGCTGCTCTCAACGTCTCCTTGTTTCCCCTCTGTAACGTTTGGCTTGCACCACACCACATGGATTGACTCCAGATGAAATATTCCTAGAGCCTTCCAGCTCAGGCACCTATCACAAAAAGAAATTATATAAGTGGGGTATCTGGTGCTGGATTTAAACTCATTTTCTGTGTGTCTTACTTCAGGGTTCAATTTTTTTGCCTGCTTTACTTTACTGAGCTCATTGGTGTGCAACTGATGAGGCTGCAGCATAAAAGCACAAAAAATAGTGACTCATAACCCTTTAGTAGCAGACTGCGAGTATAAAATATAGCACACTTTCATCATCCACAATATTTTTTTAAACAAAACAACATAGGCCAGTGATTCAGCAGCAGTGTGGGTTATAGTATGTGAAGTTTTATCCTGGAGCCCTCCTGCGTCTGATTTCTTCCTTAATTTCATGAGTTTAACTACCCCCCACCGCTCTTCCTTCTTGGCATTGCATGCTGTCGATTTCATAGTAGCTGAGCCCCTTGGCTGGCTTACGCATGCACATATATATTCCTATAAAATCTCCTCCACAGACAGATGGAATGCTGTCAGGCTGAGCAGTGCTTCTGTGTTTACAGCGAGCCTCCACGTTAAGGTTATATGTGAAGGGTAGCAGGCAGCTGGTTATTTATTGCCGTAATAAGCACTGGCAAGCAAATGACAATATTTTGTGCTATGTGCTGCTTGCTGTTCTTTTCAGCACGTTGAGGGATTTCTAGCTGTGCTCTGTGTTCGTTCCTGGGTAGAGGTGGAAGCAAGTCGCAGCTTGAGTTTTGCAAGGTAGACAGTGCTGCCTATGTTGTAGAGATGATCTTATTCCAAAAGTTATTTGGGTTGGTCAAGAAAGCAAGCCCTTTGCATTCTCACCCTCTATAAATGCCCACAGACTATTTTATACATTTCTAAGTAATAATACAATGCGTGTTAGTAGTAAAGGAGGTTCCAGCTTTGTACAGGCTGTGATGCTCAACAGGTGAAGGTGTTTTTTTTTTTAAATCTGAAAAGATGAGACAAAAAGAAGCAGAAAAGAGTAAGCATGGGAAAGCAGACAAGTACACTACAATGTCTTCTAGCTGAATGGGGGCTTTGGTACTTCCATAGTGGTCCATTTTATGCGTGTACTTCTATCTCAAAGAATTATGCAAAACTTGTTTGGTTTTTTTTTAATGAAAGTTAAATCCAGAAAATAATAATGATCTAGAGAGGAATCTGAATGTTCTTTCTGCATGTATTAGAAGACAAGGAAAAGGAAAGGTAATAGAATCAAAATCAAGCACTTCCTTACACAGCAGGTAATTAGGTTATAAAACTCAGTGCTACAGGAAATTATTGAGGCTAAGATCTTAGCCATGTTAACAAAGGGGATTATACACTGATTTGGATAATAAGAACAAGCTGAGTCAGTAGTTCTTGCTGACACAAATGTTGCTGAGATTTTGTATACATAGGGTGGTGTTTCGAGGCTTGTACTAACTGCTGCCTAATTTCAAGTGTCAGATCACAACTACATATCCCCAGTACCACATTTCCCTGTTGCCACCTAGAGCAGACCACAACTGGAGGGGACATACTAGACTAGATTATACTTCTGATCGGATCCTGCTGGCACCTCCTTCCTTTCCCCTTTAGAAAAGAGAAAGAGATATTCCCATTCTGCAAACAGCAAAGCTGATACCAATGCTTTAATGCGTACATCTCTTGCCTTTATAGTCTGTACCTCTTAAGTACTGTTCCTTGAAAATAAATCCTTGGATAACCTGCCCAAAAGCCGAAGCAGGAGGGGCTTGTTGGAACAGAGAGGCAGGTCATGCAGAGTTGGAGGAGGGGACAAACTTTTTTTTTGGTCCACAGCTCAGGTTGTATTTGTGCCCGAGTAAAATTTACAGTGGTATTTTACTTTGTTAATGGATAACCTGCAGATAGTATACATCAAGAATATGGTAACTTGTACAGACCTAAGGAATACTCACCCTTAATATGCTGACCCGGTGCCTGGCCCAATCCTTCTGTACTGTTCATAATACAAATGTATGCTGAATTTAATTATTTAAGCAGTTATGGTCTATAAAGATTGCAGAGAAATATATCATCTTTACTCCTGGTCATGGTGTGGCACAAGTGGGATCTATTTCGTGATATCTTATAATTCAGTAGCAATTTCTTGAAGGGGTGAACTTTCTGTTGAAGTGCTGAATTGAAGCAGAACCTGATTTACAGAGCTACCATCTGCAATCCCTGCTGAATTTAACATTGCTCTACATTGCTTCTTCTCTGGATGTCTAATGAGGTTATTCCTAGGTTAATTTTTCTCCTGATGCAGTTTTAATTAAAATATAATGAAGGCAACAGAAGATGCAAAATAAAATAACTTGAGAAAATCCATTTCATGCTGCACCAGTGCTTTGTGGTAGGATGTTTGTTATTGCTGCTAATTATTATTTTATACGAGGCACTTGTCTAATAGCATGTGTGCGCATGTGAATCATCTGCAGAGCCTGTGGCAGCATTCCAGAAGTGAAGTTAGCTCCAGTGGCTGAGTCACTGAGTTTGTGCCAGTGGGTTTCATTCCTGTGTTAGATTGAATGTGAGGAAATATTAGTATTCTTCGGCCCAGCAGTCTTGGAATATAAAGGGAAATATTTTTGCATTGTTAAGAAATCACGTATTGCCGTTAGCTCTCAACAGTCTGCTGATACAGAGCTACTAATTTACTCCTGATGAGAATCTAGCTCTGACTTTTTTCCTCTTAAGAGAAAGAAAAGGAATCATTCTTTTGCAGAGGATGAAAGCAAAAATGAGGTTGAAAGTTGGATCTGATATTCAGAACGTAAGCATCATGCTCTATAATTAGCAACTGTGAATTGCATACCCACCAGGATGAGTTAAGCCATGTGAGGGAAAAGGGTGAACATGTGTTGTTGGCAAATGTGATTCTTCACACAGGAAACAAAATGCTGGTTTTGCCCGTGCTCTTCCCACACACATGCATAAAATATTCAGTCACTTAAATACTTCGTGGCTTCTCTTGTATTAACAATAGCTGGCAATGAAATATTTGTCGATGAACCTTCCTATTCAGTTATGGGTCAGTCAACTGCTATCTCTATAGCATGCTGAAGAGCTGGTCATAGAACGAGGTGATATAAAACCTAATTGTATCTTTCAGGCAATGATCCACCTTTAAAAAGTGCATGTGACTGGCTTTAATGCTTCAGACTAGTAACCTGCTTTGTTACATCCTTAGTTTGCCGAAATTTCCCTTCCTGTAGCACAGAACAAAACCACTGGGCCCTTTCTAGATGCCAATGTCTAACTGTTTGTGCTGAAGTGTTGCAGTCTGTGCTTTCTGGGATCATACCAGTGGTCTCCCCACTCTTGATCATCCCGTTAAGAAAACAAACAACAAGACCAGTCTAGCCACTTCTTAAGAGTAAGATGATTTCAGAAGGAAATCCATTTAAAAGGATCTGGCAACAGTCTCTGCCGCCAGTTCACCTTTTCGCAGCTGCGCACTAAAACCAGAATTTGCCTTTCCAAAATGGTACTAAATGAATGTGTAGTGGTCAAACTTAGCCAAATTCTATGTGCAGCTAAGCCATGGAAAGGAATGCAGTATTACAGAGCTGTACTGCTGCGAGTAGGGCAAATTTGGCCTCCTTAGAAATATTACAATTCTGTGTGCCTCAAGATCCTGCTTATCTTGGAATAGACTTTGGTAAAACCAGAGTGATCCCAAAACAGTCACCTGGCCAAATTTGAGAGAAGACAGGAAGCTTGCTTTGGTTCAGCAGCCTCAGTGAAGGGATTTACTCTGAATCTTCCAAGCTTTTTGAAGCTCTGCCAGGCAATAGCTGGGCCTTCCCTTTCTCCTCACCTCTCAGACAGACCTCCATAACTTTTCTCAGCCAGCAAGCAGGAATCTGCAGTCTTGTTGCAGGAATCTGCTTCCCTCCCTTGATTATTGCATGAGAAAGTAATCAGGCTTCACTACTGCTTTGGAAGCTGTTACATCTGATAACATGCCTGGGGTTTTCCTTTTGCAAAACGCTGTTTACTGCTAATTTGAAAACAGTTGCTTGTGCTTCTGTCTGAGGAACCAATGTGTTCCTGTGGATTTTACTTTTCTTCTGGACACCATAGTATCCCTAATTGCTCTTGCTTTAGTGACTAATGAATGAGCATCAGAGATGGCCTGTTGCTTGAAACTTAGGTGGAGAGTTTGGGTACATATCTGACTATCCCTGCGCCTTGGCTCCAATACTGCATTTCTACCTGTGATGAAAGAAGGGAGCAGGCAATGAAGCAGAAGCAGAGCCCGTCTTCTTCAGGGCTGCAGGGACCAGACAAGCACTCGGGCTTCAGGTGAACGCTGTAGGCACCCCGCTGCTCTGCATGGACAGGTTGCTGCCGCATACGGTACCTGCCAGGCTTTCCCTCTCTGTGTCTTTCCTGCCTGCACAAGGAGTAATCCTGTGAGAATAAACACTCCAGAGACTATAAAGTGCGTGTCATTGGGAGTATGAATATATCAACTATCAACGCAATGCTCCAGATGCTCACCTGCCTAGAAGGTTTTACTTGGAGTCCAGTTATTGTGGAATAATGCACCTGGAAGGGTGTATTGCCTTTACCTGTGGCAGCCTTCAGCAAGCCTTTGCTTTGCTAGTAAGGCTGCACCTGTGAGAGGAACAAATGGGAAAGGAGATGGTGTGCCAAGTAGCACCCTTTGGTCTCTGCTTCCTCTTCCCGTGGTTGGACGATGACCATGGGTCTGGGTGCTCCTCAGTCTAGCCTGATAGGTTGTTAACATTACTGCATGTTGTCGCAGAACATAACTAATTAGGCAAGAACTAAGCTACTTAACAGAACTTAAATGGTACCTAGAACTATGGCAGGTCGGTGATAACTCACTAAAATTTTAATATAATTGTCCCTGCCTCTTCTTGCTGCCATTAGTAACCTGGAGAATACATTAATGTTCTCAGTTCTGCATCTGTTGGAGTATCATCTATGTGGCTATGTTGATTTAACTCTTGCTTTGTCCTTTTCTATAACACTTTGCCCAAAGCCACCTTTGTTTTCCTCTGGGAGTGTTTGCGGGAACAGCTCTGGTTTCATTAACGTTCATGTGAATATTCCCTAAAGCTCAATGCGTTCTTTGAAAAAGATCACTGTCCTAAATGTGCATTGGTGCACGTTAAGTCCTGCTTAAAGGCAAAAAAAAATAAGACAAAGGAGGTGCAATAAACCATCTGTTGTACCTCAGCTATACCTCAATACAAAGAGCACTCTTGGGGCTGGATGACATATAGCATGTGACACTTTGCAGAGCGTGTGCATCCAAAGGAGAGCACGCGAGCGAGTACTCATCGCTTCATTTTGTACGGTGTCTTAGGCTGCGCAGATGCCTCCTGAAGTCATACTGCTCGGTGCCCATTAGAGAAGACTTCACATGGATGGTACAGTTCATTCTATGGATTAATTTGAATAAAAAAAACAACTACTGCTCTTTTCCTATTTCTGTGGAGCTCCAGGCACTAAATGCAGGGCAGAGGAGTGCTGGTGGAGGGGCAGGGGTATGGGTGCTTGGAGAAGAGTTCAAGCCTTGCCTGGGAGATGACTGGCTTTCTCAGAAGCAGCCGTTAACTCAGTTGGTGGTCACACACAGCTAATGCTTTTGTTTGTCAGAAAACAATGTGCCCTGCCCTGCCTTGAGCCTTGGACCTTGAAAACGATGGTGAGGGCAAATAGGTTTGAAAAGTACTTCAGATTTTTGCACAGGTTGTTTGGCAGATGCTGTATTGGTAATATTGATAAGCTGTTGGCCTGAGGCAGGAGAAAGGGAGATGCAGGTTTTTTCCCCATCTACTGATTAAATAGCCCTTTGCCTTAAATTTAGTTGAACTCCTCATGACTGTATCAAGAATGAATGTGGACATTTTTGGCTAAAAGTATCTTTGGGAAAGCTGTCCAAAGGATTCCTCTGCTTTTCTGGGGACTCCAGTTGTAATTGTGCCCGCTGAGGCTTTTTTCTTTGTAGTCGACTCTTGTGCTGACCCTATGACTAGTTCCTTGGCTGAGAGCTGGAGTGCTCCCCACACCCTGGGGGCTTCGAGTTGCTTGTGGGTCTGCCCAGTGTCAAAGCCAGACAGATAACGCTGAGCTGGTCTAACAGTCCATCATAAAACAGATCAGAAGCCCAGTCCCACTGCCAAGGTGGCCAGTGTGGAAGCACTGCAAAGTCTAGTGACTGCTGGGGAAACACTCAAGAGCCAGGTTAGGATGGGCTAGGGTAGTGCCATGAATGTCTGCGCTGATCCACACTTACTGTGTGATGATATTGGACTTTTCTCCTCCCCTGCTACTCCTGAGCATGCAGAGAGTAGGATATCAGTGCTGCAGTCTGCGGTGATCTGGGAAACAGCACTGGGAAAGTTGGTACAAAGATGTTGGCATCTCTTGCTAAACACTTTTTCAAGTCTGTGGATTTACAATATAACAGAACGTTGCTATCTAGATGCTCTGCTCTTTGGGTATTATTGCAGAATGAAACAGTGCATTAGCTGTAAGAGAGTATTTTATTAAAATACATCTTAGCTTGTTTCCAGGCAAAGAACTTCAGAAATATTCTCCCTTTCATATGTGCTCGGTAATCTGTTCATCTGTTTTCCGTCATCTTTTTAATATTTTTACAAAACTAGGGAGTGTGGTTTGTTTTTGTTTTTTTTTTCTTAAAGGAAATTAAACTCTGTTTTCAGCTAGAGAGCTTTCATTAGACTTAGTCTGCAGCATGTGTCTCTAGCATCAGGAGATCCTGATACTGGGCTGTAATTGAGTTTTGCATTCTGTCTGAGCAGAGTTCATCTCAAAACCTAAAATCTAAGGGAAAAAATAATTTGTGCAGTTAGTCTTCATAAAACAAAGGCAGATTAAATCTGAAGCTGTCACAGGGTTGCTCTTACAGATGCATCTGCTGCAAAATAATTACCTCTCTTGAGCCCAGTAAGTTAATCAGTCTTTTGTTTGTGTCTGCAGTGAAAACAATTAAAAGCTCATCTCCTATTTTTTAGGTAAACTTACAGATTCTCTGATTTTTAAGGGTAATTAGATTATTTTGATGTGTATCGCAGTCCAAAGTGTTCCTGTTGGACAGCTAGCTGTCTGTAATATAATTTACCTGTAGCCAGGATGTCATTTCTTTTCAATCACCTTTTTTTCCTTGGGCTGTTTTTTGCTAAAGAGTACAAAGTCCTTTTTGTCTCCTTTCACGTAAATTGCATTTTAAAAGCTTATGGCTTTTTGTACAAATGTAAGAACTGACATAATTTGCATTTATTTCAAATTTTCTTTAAATTCATGTCCTGCAACATGAGGGAAAATTCTATAATGTAGTTGACAAAATAAACTGAAAATCTGTGTTGGGAGTCTGTTCTCTCAAACACGGTGAGACACTTGTGCACTGTGTAAGTGCATGCAGGTAGAGGGGACCCTGCTGAGACGGGCAGTGAACATTAGAAACCAGCTACTGACAACGGTACCTAATTCCCAGAAGCACATCTGAAATTCCCAGTGGAGTTCCACTGTGGGATTTCCAACAGAGCTTTTCCTCAGTGTGATTTGCCAAATCCATCAGTATGGCTTAGTATCACGCTGTGGTTTCCTGGGGGGGATTTATCCCCCCCCTTCAAGCTGAAATGACTTGTGCAGAGCGGACAGTGGCAGACCTGGAGAAAGAGTGCTGCTTCCTTCATGGTCCAGAGCAGCAGAGCATTCTTCCTCCCCGGGATCGCAGCTGCCAGGGTGGGCATGGACCGTGCTGTGGTGAACCTATTTTTTGCCCCAAAGGGTTCCCTGGGGCCTGGACCAGGTGAGCATCACACCTCCAGTGCATGTGCTGTTTTAACCATGGGAACGCTCATCATGCAGTTGACTGCACAGTGTGAACACTGCCACAAAGAGCAAGGCCTTGAAAGGAGGGCAGCATGGGCTGATGCCATCATTTCTGCCAAGCCTCTCTGCGAGGTGGCAAACAACTTTTGTCCTTCTTCCTGCTTTGCACAATCCCAGCTCCTCCAGGACAGACCACTCCTTTGCTGTCTTCAGATTGACTCTGTGCTCCCTGTAGCGTCAGCATTGTGGTGATCGGGGGCAGATTTAAATAACTTTTCCTCTGCCTCCTTTTCTTCTCACAGCTTGGCAGGAGGATGAATAAGCCTTCGTTGTTGCGCTGGAGGTTAAAAAAAAAAAAAAAAGGAAAAAAAAAAACTCCTAAATTCTCTTAAACTCTACAGTACATGGCAGTGGTGCTGCAGTTGTGTTTAAAAAGAGCAGGATCACACCCCATGATTAACCTTGCATGCCTTCTTCAAGATGTCTTCGCTTTGTTAGCTCTTTGTTCTCTGCTTGTGCTTATACGTTGGCATTAGATCACAAGTGCTGCTCTCACTAAAATGCACCTTTTGTCTCCACCTCTGTTTGAATACCTTAATCGCTGAATTCTTTCAAGTCTGTGCTGCAGCAGACTGGCCTCTTATGTTTTTATTACAAAGAATGAGTGACAGTTGCTTAAGGGGGGTGGCACTAAGGGCACAACTGAGCCTCTGTGCAGACAGGCAGATATTTGTTTTATTTTAATTCTCAGTGACCTTTATTTTATCCTGATTCAATTGCTCATTCAAGGACGCCAGCCTTTTTTGTGCCCTTAATGCACTAAACATTTTTCCAGCTAAGAGAAGAGTCAGATATATCTCCTGTTGTCTTAAGAGTCACGATTAACCTTCAGCAGTGAATGTGACCAAGAGGAAGTGGAAGAATGAAAGTGGACAGTGGATTTGTTTGTGGAGTGGAGGAAATGAAGGACTCGAGCGCTATGATCATAGAGGTTTTAAAACTTCAGAACTGAGGATCCCTTGAGTGTCAATTCTATTTTATGACAGCTGTTTCTGACTTATTTAATTAATAGGAAACGCACCTACCCACCTTATTTGTAAGTTAATAATGTTCAAGTCCAAGATATTCTTGGATATGAGCATTTTCTGGTATGCTGTTATATCTGTAGCTATAAGACCTTCTTTAAGAGGCACAAGTGTCTGTACACTCTGCAGAAGTGTCCTGCTTTAGGAGGGTACTGAGGCTTTGGGGATGGTTTATGAGAAAATGAAACTGATTAAGGAAGTGGGTTGTCAAGGTAGTGGAATACAAATAAATTACTTACATCCTCATGTTGTCCACATTTGATCTAAAATAAAAACCCTGTTAAGTAGCATTTGAAGACCAATCCCAAAACTTGAGCTGAAAATGTCCTCTGAAGTCTTTGTTTGAGAATTCCCTGCTTTATTTATAAATAAAACAGGTGTATTTACTACAATCACAGAATCCAGTCTGTTTGAACTATGTTTTCTTTAGGCCCTTTAAAACAAAAGTTTTCAGCTGATCATAAATTTTGGTGCTTAAAAAAATTAAAAGAAAATTACCCAAATGTATGATCAGCTAAGTTATGTGGACTGTCAAATCCCACCCCATCAACCAATCTCAAATAAGAAACAGGAGACTTGAGCTTGTACTAGAACACAGCTGCAGGAATATCTCCAGTCTAGATGTGGGAAATTGAATAGTGGTAAACTTACGGTTTTATTTGAAAAATGGAATCTACCTTCACTGTTCAGGGTCTGTTTTGTATCATACACATATCACACATGTCCAGCTTTATCACTGGATAAAAATGTCTGATATTAATGCATTCATTATGTTAAATATTTGCCTTTTCCCTTGAGTAGGTGAATGGCTATATTAACATGATTAATATTATTAATTATGTTTGTATTAATGTTTGCCAGGAGTGCTAATCAGTGGTGACTTGTCATTAATTCATTGACATTTTTAAAAGAAGAGGAAATGTTACTCCAAAATATGTGTGAACTTTCATTGTTTGAACACCTGTCTGAAAATGAGATTCGATAGCTGAATTGGCAGCTATTTCCATTGCTGGAATGAGTGAGTTTCATGGTTTGATCAAAATTATCTTCAATTTTCTGTATTAATTTTAGCAACATTATAATTTGACTACAAGTAGCAAAATCTGAAATGGTCCAGCAAAATTTGCACAGCCCTATCATGCCAAAATTTTAGGTGGCCTTTCTCCATCACTGAGAATTGGTCCCATGGTTGAGCTTGTGAATGCGGATCTGGAAAAGCTACCTGCTCCCAGACACTTCCTGAATGATTTCAGGGCCTGGATTGGTGCTGCTTACCTAGGAATTATGAGCTCCATGGATTTGAAGCTATTTTGTTAATTAAACTGAGTTTTCAGGCTTCTGTAACCATTTTGTCCCATGTTTCAGTGAAACATTCCACTTTGTAATGGCTTTTTCACCTTGGCTAGTTAACTGGCTCCCAGAGTACTGAAAGTAACTGAATACCACCCTGATGTGGTTTAATTTATATACACCTCCGCCTTCCAATTCAGTGTAGACTCATTCCAAAACATGTTCTCTTTTCAGATTACTTTTTCACATGGGCCAGCAAGCCTTTCTCAACAAGCAAAGCAGTATTCATGAGCATGCTGTCCTTCCCCCTGCTCTTTGAAATGTACATCCAAAAGCAAGATGCCGAGGTACCTTCACTGGTTGACATCAGAGTCAATAAAACTCCAATTTTGAGGAAGGCCACCATACTGAAGGAATTTGTTGTTTCTTAAAGAATCCATGTCACTAGTCTAAGGATACCTCTACAACCCATCTGATTGGGGATTCCTGGTGCAGAAAGCTGGTTGCGTGCCCAGAGAGCTGGGTTGGTTTTAGTTTGTATGTTGTTTTTAGGCACATAATTTTCATGCGTTTAGCACACGTGCTGCAGCCCCTGGTTATCTGGACTCAAAAACACTCTCTTTTATCTTTGATTGCCAGTTTGTTCAGCTTTGCTGATGTTTATTTTCATAATTTTTATTTCTTGTCTTTTTTTCCCATCTGATAGTGTTTTGGAGGGAGGAGCAGTTGCATGTGGAGACCTGTGTTCTCATTCAGATGACAAAAGAGCAATGGGAATTGCTAAATGCCCCAATGACGTTGGTTGCTTCACATTTGAAAAAAGAGCCAGGCAATTCTGAGAGTCTGATCAATAAGCTACAAATTCTGAACTTCCTGGTCTTTCCCAGGATCTTGGTGTCTGTTTCTACAGTCTCTCTAGCCCGTATTCAGAGAACAAATTCTAAACAAACATGATAATCGTTCGTCTCACTACCCTGTTGAAAGTCCTACAAACGCTCTCACATCACCTTGAAAAATAGTTGGGGTGGTGTTCTTTACTATTTGTAAATGGTGCAAATATTTACACATGCAAATATCAGATGCATTACGAAAAACACGCATTACAGTGTTCATAGATCCCTGCAGTAAGTCCTAACTCCTACGTTTTTCAAAGGAGCTTTAGCTTTTTCCCTACCTTGCTACTTGTGTGATTACTTTTGAATGAAGTAGGTATTTTCAGGTAGGCAATCTCATGGCCTAAGGTGGGTGAAAAATGTTTCCTTTAATAAAGGAACATTTGAACTGCCGTAACTTGCTCCGGCTTATCCGTCCTTTTATTTGGCTTGTTTTGTAGGAATGAATTAATTTTTCTGTTTGCAACTATTTTTGAACATCACAAGATGTTTTCAAGCTACATGTGGTAATGCAAGATCTTAATATGTCTGGTAATGCAAGATTTTAATGTCTCTTGTGTGACTTAAAAACATCTGTGTCATAAAAGTGTGGTGAACAGACATGACGTGGTTGCAGTAACTATCACTAACCACAGTTCGTCAGTAGTTGAAGGTGTTACTGAAAAACTGTCCAAGCAAGTGGTTCACGTGCAGCACCAGGCTCTTGCCTGATAAAGTCTGGGCAGCCTCTCAGCTGTCCTGGTGCAGAATTGCTGTGGGGTAATAATATGGGATGGGCAACACAGACTTTTATTTTGTTTGCTTTTCAAACGGGATTTGGGCTCTCACTGACCTTCAGAGTTTACCCAGAGTTGCGTCCACTAGTAATTCAGGTGAACTGTGCTTTGGGGCAGAACTGAGAGGTTTGGGTGTACTGCTCATGCCTAAGAAATTCTCTTTAAAAGCAGGACTAATAGACTATGCAGCCAGCTAAAGGGATGCAAACAAATCTGGAGTGACTGAAACCTTTTACTGTTTGGCCTTCAAGGGCAAAGCTGAATTACAGCGGGGAAATGCCTGGATTGCCAAGCCTTTCTCGTGACTGGCTGAGACTGCTCTAGTTGCTTGCTCAGTGATTTTTCTCCTTTTTAGCTTTTAAAATCATATTCCTTTTTAAGGACTCTCTGCTTCCTCCCTTCTGCTCTACCCTTCAGGTTTTTTTAGTCCACTCAGTGGTGTATAGAGTTCCACACCTCTGATACCACCTGAGAAAAGTTTGGCAGGTAGTGCAGCCCATTAAGGGCCTGAGGATTCACTCCCAATGCAATTCTTCTGTGATAACTGTTTCCAATTTCAGTTTTCAGGTGCTTGGTTTATTAGCAACACAGCAGTTCCTGCAGAAAGCTGACTGATTAAATGGCAAAAAACTTCTGTTCAAAACCTAATTTTCTATCGAGCTGGTTTTGATGGAAGAGATTTTCAGTGGTTCCCAAAGCATCATGTAGATAATTAAGAAAAAGCCCTTGTGGTTCTCAAGCCTCCAGCATTTGTGAATGATCTATAAATGTGCCTATCGCTCTAGTCCAGTAGTCTTTCTACTCATTACTTGATTTCAAGTAATACTGCAGCAAAACTAGATGGCTCAAATGTTTATTCAGTGTACTTTTTAAAGTGGCAAGCCAAAATGCCACAGACTAGTGATGAACAAATACTTCCAAGTTATTAAACTTGTATATCTTGCTTGCTTTTCATTGTGTTCTGTTGAAATTGCGTTTTCTGTCTCTTGAAAATTTCCTTGATGACTGTTTGATATATCTGACTCTCTGATTTCTTCTATATGGGGGTGTTTCATTTATTAGCCTGTGGAAAGCTGATAGGTAGAGATTGGTATCTTGCTTCCATTCTTATTTTTTGAGTCTGTTTTTTCATTTTTGATGAATATCTGATGCACAAACTTCCTCTGGCAGTGCATAAAATGCCAGCCCCAAGCTGCGTGACTCCACACCCCGCATGGTGGGGCTGGGGAGAGGACAGAGCTGTAGGTGTGCTCTTTGTGTGCCAAGGCACTCTGGCCTGGCTACATCTCTGCACAGCCTGTTCAACGCGTGCAGCCATGTCAGGCCTGCAGGGAGACTGGGAAAATGCCTCACTCTACCTTCAAATCTTCACCAGTACATCAGTAGATTTCTTTACCTTTGTACCTACTGTTAGCCTGTGCTTTTTAAGATTATTTCTTTGTGGTTTTTTTTTCTACTCCTGCTTCTAAAAGAAGTGCAAGCCTTTCTGTGCTTGTCTGACATGCAGCATATTTTCAGGAGCATGATACAATCAAGAAGTGTGGTTTTAAAATCATCTGTATGCAAGTAAATTCAGGAAGCAACGTCTGCAAAGTGTTCCTCCATTGTTCTTAGTGAAAGATCAGTCCTGACTGGAGGTCAAGAGCTTTGATCTGAAGAGAGGCAGACTGCACACATTCAGCTGTTTCTGTCACATTAGAGAGAATCAGTCCATCTGTAAGCATTTCTCGTGGTATTCCCACACTCATGCTTTTCGCCTTATACGAAAACGAAAGATCAGGACTGTAAAATCTGAGAACCAAAAGGTACCTTTCATTTTTCTCTTGCACAGCTTGTAGTGATCTGCTGCTGAGGAATTAGTAAAGTTAAAGTTTAGATGGCATTGTCTTCAAAAGAGCTAAAATCCCTATGGCTTCTTTTAAATTTGGTGAGGGCATCTGTGTATTCAGCAGTTCTGAAAATCAATCCACTGATTTGGGATATGAACCTAAGTAACAAGTTGGTAGAAAGTGGAGCAAACTCACATGGATGCATTTGACTAAGAGACACATAGGTGTGCAGGTTGGAGGGGGTAAAGAATTGGGACAAAGTTATATTTAAGTTAGCCTTCACCTTCATCTGCCTTAATTTGACTCAGTCTTCAACCTCCACAGTTTTTAGTGCATTTTCTCTTCCCCACAGCAGCTGGTTTACGGTAGGTGCCCTGTGGTACCCTGGAATCAATTCCACATCAGGATACAGCCCTCCACTGTAGGGCCTCCCATGAAGATGGCTAATGATAGTATAGGTCGTAACTCTCCTGCTCTCAAAAATATTAACAAGTAGTACAATTTTACCTACAATTCAAGAAGGATGCTTAAAACATACCGTGCTTTGCAGTATTTTTTCATCTAGAAACTGCCTTTCTGCCTATGATTCTCCTGTCACTTGTGTCCCCAGCTGTGCATAAGTGGTTGGAAGCAGAGTTGAAATGCATGTGAATCTCTGCACCGTAAATTGTATGTATGGTTGTGGGTGCTAACATTGTAATGAATTGGACTTTCAAGTGCTATAATGGCAAGGGAAGGCAGTGTACGCTGAACAATCCCCCCCTCTTTTCCAAGTCTACACAAGCTGTAAATAAAGCAAATCTTTTGCTAAATTTTATATAATATTTTGGTCTTCTAGTCTGTTCTTCTTATCAAAGAAATGACAAGCTCTTCCTTTTCTATTTTAGCTGTATGAATAGCATCATATTCTTGTTTTTCCTGGCAAACTGTCATGCATGTCACTCTGCAAGGAGGTGCAGAGGGTAGAATTTTTGTAAACTGATGTTGAAACTTGGGCTATTGATCTCCAATGAGAACTGTTTGCTTATTCCTGTTCTTGCCAAAGGCATCAGCTGAGGACTGTCAGTCCTCTTGAGTACTGAAAATGTGTGACTCTGAATGGAAGACAAAGTATTTTATATATCAAGAAAGGATATTGCTTTGAGTTTTGTTTTCTTTTTAATACTTGCAAATACAGTGGTATTGTCTTACTCAGTAATACTTTTAATCTAGAGTTGCTTCCTGTCATTGGCAGTAGCCATTACTGAATATTTCAGAATAACAGGCAGTTTCCCTCTCTTTATTTCATCCCCATCTTCCAAAATGGGTGTCTGCAGCGTACAATGTGCTGCCCGTTGGGCCCCATTCTTGCCTCTAGCAGAGGATTTGTTAAAGTCGCAAAGAATGGGATTTAATAACTCTTCCAGATTATTTTTTTTTTGCTAGACTTGTTTGTGATCAGGAATTGTCATCCAGATAGATGTTTAAGTCCTCTGTTAATTTCAGCTCACAGCTTCATCAGTTCTGCATGACAACATCAGCAGAATGTCTAAAAGTACAGTATCTTTCCTTTGTGTGTCTTGCCAGAAACCGGAAGGATTTTTCCCTGCTCGTCTTTTACCTTAGAACTGTGAAGAATGTTGTCTCTCATTGGTCTCTCTTCGTCTCTTGGAGTGGTCTCCTTGGATGACTCAGGTTCCCAAGGGACTTTCTCAGCTCTTAGCTGAAGAGGTGGGCATAGCAAATCCTTTTCCGAATTCTGGAATTAACTAGCTAGTAACCAAACCCAGGGGCTGAATAAAAATTCCTTCCTTCTCAGTTAATTAGGGTTCTTTGGGAAATTCTTCTTATGTCAGAAAACTAACAGTCCATGAAGACCCGACTCTGTAGAGTCATCTGGAAGAAAGACAATAGACAAGACTGAAATTTATAATTTTTATGCAGGAAAAATATACAAAGAGAAACAACTACCATTTTCTTTAGCTGTGCAATGTGAATAAAGTGAGAAAGCTCCTCCAGGCACCATAAAACACAAACCCCAGTTTTCCTTCATAAAATTCTTTGCAAATCTGAAGCAGTGAAAATCAGGCAGGCAGAATTGTTTCTCACCGGTTTCAAGCACCAGACTTTTGCTTTTATTCTGAAATAGAATGAATTCAAAGACAAATATGAAGGCTAAATTGGAGCCTTCCATGTATAAAAAAGCAACACTGCAAGTTACTGATTGAAAGATGGAAAGATCAATCTTTTTAATAAAAGGCTTCTACCTGCTCACAGGAGGAAAGGGGTCAAACTTGACTCAAATGGTGTGAATCCTCCCCGTGGGCAGAGCGATGCTGCGGTCCTGATGAGTAAGGGAGTTGACATGAGAGGATGATTCTTACTTTCGCCTACAGAGGAGGCAGAGGCTTGGCTCGGGGATGCTCCTGTTGGATCCTGTCTGCCCAAGATGGAAAGCTCGTTGGGCTGTTTTGCTGTGGCTAAGGAGAGGCTGGTCTAGCATAGCACTGCTGTGTCTGTGCACATGAACATGTGTAGTGCTATTCTTGCAGTTGCTTCCCCGTGCTCTCCTAATACCTAATTGGAAGTTGAGCAATTAGCTTAAGAAGCCTTGTCAGAGTTTCTTTTTGGAAATCAGTGCTTTTAGCATTACATAGACAAGGTGGTCTGGCTGGGAGTTCCCAGGATGGTACATGTAATAGGAAAGCAGCAGATAGTTGTAGTTTAATAAAGCCCCTTGATGCCCTCGTCTGCTGGATAGTAACTTTAATTGGCAGTTAATGTTTTCAGCTACATAAACGGGTTTTCTTTATTATTTATGTTCCAGAGAAAGGTTGCTCTTGATAGCAGAATCTTTAACCTTAGATCTTAAGCTATTTTTTAAATCACAATTTGAGACAAATAGGATGCTTTAGGGGTTTTTTTTTGCTGGCTACGGAATCATGTAAATTAAACCACTCTAAATATAACTATTTGAAGAGTTCTTAACTTTGCTATTTCTATTTTTAGAATGGTGATGAGCTGCAAGGGAGGAACTTGCCTTGTAAAAATAAAATCTCAGGCCTCCCTGTTATGTTGCAGCCCATCTCTTCAGAGATACCCGGGGTCTTTGAGAGATGAGAGATGTTCCTCTATGCTGTTGCACTTACTGCAGCTGTTCACAGACAGTAACATCCAATGCCCATTGCTCTGGGGCCTGGCTGAGGGTGTATCGTCAGCAGGCTCTTGGGGCACAGCCATAAGTGATGGTATTTATGACGCTGCCGCTGCTTCTGCCCATACCTATTGCCCTGGACCATGGGGCTTGGTTGCTTAGGAACAGGTTTGTGAGACGACAGCGGTGCCTTTCAGCAAATAAGGAGTGTTAATTCGTAGGAGTTCATATTGTAGCTGACTTTCTCTGTGGTTTATTAAATCCAGTGTGTTTAACTAGTGCATTCTCTGAAAGATTTCCTTTAGCTGAGTTTTCCAGCTGTCTTAAAAGTATGGCACAGCAGGCATCAGCTGTGAGCTCTTAGAGCAGGGCAGAGCTTAATACCAAGTGTGACATTTGGAAGAGCGTCTAGGGGGATGAGCTATGCCTGCTTATTGCATTTCAAAAGCACTTTACCATTTGCAAGGCTTTTTCTTTTTCTTGAATTTCAAACTCCTAAGGGAGTTAGACAGAAAGGGAAGGGTTTAAGCTTCCCGAGAATAACTGCTTACGTCTTATCCCACGTAAATTAAACACACACACACACACACACACCCCGCAACTTTTCACACCACAAATATGCAGCAGGTAGGGAAAAAAAAAAAGGCAGGGAGCCTGACTCAATACTGGGCTATACCCCGTGCTATTCCTCCATCACTGCCTCCCTTTTCTATTCCATACCCCAAATTCCTCCAGCCTCTTCCTCCCCTTCTTGCTGCCTTTCGCCTACCCTCCCACGCTCACCTCCTCCAGGTCTCCTGACAGAGCAGCCAGCATCAGCACAGCTCCCGCCAGCTCCTCAGCGATCAGACACAGGGACGTGTGCCTCTCCCGTGGGCTGACGGATGAAGGATATAGGTGGTTATGTCATGGGTAAAGCAGAGTCTCACAGATACTGCCTTGTGAGCTATACAACTGCTGCATATTATGGCATGAGAAGGCTGGTTTGTGTGTCATCAGGGAGACAGCAAAGTAGCAAGGCCTATTATATTCTTATTTCCACTTTCAGTTCACAATTTAAATACCCACAGGGAACAAATTTTCTCTGCTTACAACACTCTTTTTGAATGATAATGTCATTGAAAAATTCCATTTTGCCTTTGCTTGAAATGCTGGATGGTTTCCCAAACAATGTTGCGAGGAGAAAACAGCTGTTTTCTGCAAGGCAGAGATGTGTGCTGAGAAATTATAAACTCTACCATAATTCTTCAATACTGTACAAGAAAGGCTTTAGGATCTGTCATTTACTCAAAGTGATAGGTGTTTGTACAGCACCTAGCAGAATGATACTTGGTTTTTTGATGCTATTCCAATTTAAATGTTAGTAATGGAAATCATACAATGCAAATATATTCCTGTTCGTGTAAAGGGATGTAATCAGCAGTTCACACATGGGTTTTTAACTCTTGTAATCAATGGAAATTTTATTAATGCAAGTAAGGGCAATAGGATTTGGTCCCAAAATGTCTAGCTTTGCAATGCCTGAGTGCTCAGGTATGTGATTACTGGCAGGGTCAGAGTCTGTGTGAGTTTGGGGTATAATGAGCTCCTGCTAAATTCTCACTAAATCCCTTATTTCTTCCCAGAGCAGAGTGGAATTGTATTAGCGTGATGATACATGCACTCCCACTGGAAATCAACCAGGTGGAAGTTAAAAGGATGGTTTTCTCTGCATTAGCTGTCTCAAGTGCTCAATACATGCAATTGTAAGGTGCACAGGCATGTAGGGAGTTCTGCTGTGACATGGGACTTGTTCTTACCTCCTGTGCAGACAGATGCATGCCCCAACTGATGTGACTTGGCACAAATCTGCTGTCGGTCGGGAGCTCTTTTCAAGCCCAAGTAGTATTGCCTCTACTTGAACTTTCCCATGCCATATTGACATGTCTTATGGAGAGGCAAGATGGGATTTTCTAGGAGCGCTGAGAGGGCTGTAGCAGCCCTCAGGGATTGCATCTGTGTGCACTTGTCTTGTCACTTAATAGCAACCACAGAATGAGAGACCCGTTCTTATTTGTGGATGATTGCTTTCACCCCAGGTACATCCTGGTAGGTTGATGGGAAAAGAGAAATAATACAATCTGTGAGAACTTCTGAATGGCCCTTTTTTAATGGATACCATCAACCAAAACAGCTGGTAACTTGTGTTCTTCTTGTATGACTCATCATTGCCCGTGGATGCTGAGAACGCGTAGACTTTAGCTGTAGCAAGTCACAGTGATGAGAAGACTTGTGGGTAGAAGGAGCACACTGAGGTAGAGGTGACAGTGTCCAGGGCAGCTGGGGAGTCCAGGGCAAGAAGTGGCTGATTTTGTGACTGACAGAGGAGAGTCTTCTGTCTTCCTCTCTAAGGAAGAGTTTGGGAGCACCAATTAACTGCGATGTGCCAAGAGGCAGGATCTGTGGTCTCTTGCAGATCTTGAACTTGGCATAAAATTATGGCAGTGTCTCAGGGAAGACAGTATTTTAAGCTCTGACGTGGTAGTCCGTAGCTGGAGTTTGTGTCCCCAGCAAGAACATGTCTCCTGCTTCTGCTCTTCAGCTACTCTGAAAAAAAGCTGTGTTATGCTCAGCCCCATCTGCTCCCAGGGAGAGTAGGTAAAATATTGGTGACTTTTGGGAGAGTCTCACCCAAGGAAAGAGTTTCTCATCTAGCTCTCTCCTTTCCTTTGTTTTTCCTTTCCACTGTTGTGTTGCTTAGTTCTCTGGTAATCTTTGTTCGGGGACATTTGCTCAGACAAGTTGATCCTAATGGTCGCTTTGGGCCTTCACAGCCAGCAGGATGGCTGTAGCAGGAAGCAGACACGTGTTTTCTCAGTACACCGTCTCAGAGTTGAGTACCTAAATAATCTCTGTCACTCTGAGCTACTCTGGATAACAGTCCTATCATGTGACTTCACAACATAGGGATGTGCTGTAGCATCATGTAACTAACATCTGGTTGAACTTCAGTCACTGCTGTGACACATAAGGGCCATTTGTATGTCTCCAGATTAATTTAGTTCTGTGCAAAAAAACAAGTTTTCTTGGTCCTTATTTAGGGTGGTACACCCAGAGAAATTCCGCCCTTGCTCCAAGTTATCCACAGTATGTGGTCAATCAAATGGCTGAAGAGGGTCAAGGGCTTGAACCCTTTAGAGACGGGGCTTGCTGCCCTCCTTAAGGTGGCTGCTTCAATAGTGTCTTAACATCTGAGAGCACCAGAGCAGCTCTGGGGTGGGTATGGCATTGGCATGCATTTTGGTGGGCTTGGACTCCAGCTCCACCTGTGCCAGTGATGAGTCATTCCTAAGCCCTAGGGCAAATGATTCCTGCCCTAAAACAAGCCATGTAATTGCCCTTTTCACAGAACTGCTGATGACAAAACACTGGTTTAGCTCTCCCATACTCAGATCTACAGTATAAATCTCGCAGACCCTGATAATACGATGGACCTTTGTGTACTGGGCAGGAGGGAAACCACAGGTCCTACATGCAGCACTCCCTGGAGACAGTCGGGCAGTGTGGGAGAGGGCAGGAGGCTCGGACAAATCCAGCTACAGATATAACTAGACAATTAGCAGCTGTTGGCACCCAGCTAAGCCTCTACAAGGGACAGAGACAGAGATCAGAGCAACACCAGCCCTAGTGAAGCACCAGCAGCTGCAGGGATCGCTGCCCACCTGAACTGGAGGGGATTTCTTCTCCCAGAAAGCCAGCAGTGTAGGAGCTCCACTGTTTGATGGATGTCTTATTTTCCACTCTGACTGTATGTGCTTGAACACAGTTATACAGAGACTTGAATCGGTACGTGAGCTGCTTTTGTAGAAGTGCAAATAACAATATTGTAGAGTCGTTGCATCAGTGAAAGTGGCCCCAGTCCAAAGTAGGATTTGGTTGTGTGCTTCGAGCGGTAGGGTTATGTGCTTGTGCCAGATGGAGGCTTTAAATTTTCATCAGCAGGTTTATAAACACAAAGAATATCCTTTTATCAGCCCCCAGGTCTTTTACTAATCAGCTGAAAATGCTGAACTTCAATTAGCATGGAGTGGAGGCGCAGATGAAATAGTATACATTCTTACTGATGCTTATCCATCATGTGAGAATGAAATCAAGACATGAGTAATGACCTGTTTCAGTTGTTGGGGCTTTTTTTTGTTTGGGGTTTTCTCCCCACCCCCAACACATTTTTGGTAGTATAAATGAGTGAAAAAGGCTAAAAATAATTTGGACCAGATTCTCTGGTGATGAAACTCCATTACAGGTGAACGAAGTGCGAGTTTTCAGCCCTGTACATCTTTGCTTTGACTTCTGTAGGTGTTGGGTCAAGCCAACACAAGGGTGTGTGACAGCTGTGTTAACAACACCGTGGAAGAATAAAGACTTTACAAAACTACATTTTTCCTGCTGCTGAGAGCTGGCCAGAGAGGTCTAAGCTTTGAAGCAACGCTGCTCTGTGCTCTCAGGGAATCCCAGCTTTCTTGAGGGGTGCGGGTGCGTGGAGAGGGAAAGGGATTGATTAATTTAATGCTGCCTTTGCCTTTAACAGCGTGTTTGCTGACCTACATGGCGTGCTTGTGCGCCCAGATGAGAAGCTCTTTCTGAACCCTGCAGGCATCCAGCTACTGGGCTTGTGCCCTGTGGTTTATAAATCATTCAGGAGATCTGTGCCTTGTAACAGCAGTATCAGCTCTTTAGAGGGTGTCGAGGAAGGACCGCTGCCTTGAGTGATATCTTTTAGGGAAGAAGAGTGTTGAGTGTATTTGCAAAGATCAGTCTTGGCACATAATTTGAGAAGGTATTGGGAAACAGTCAGGAAAGCTGAGAAAAGGTGCAACTTCATGGGATATAGATTGGTTCTGGGAATTCTGTATCTAACTTTTCATGTCTTGCCTTAACAAGGCTTTGCTGGAAAATTAATCCACTAAGAGGATAGGGACTACTGTTGAAAAATAGAGGTACATAAATTTGCATCAGTAACTGAAAGACAGCTGTTCTCCCAGTGATATAATTGAGTACTTTCTGATTAACCAAACCCCAAAATATACCCCTGAAATACGTACCGGACACTTCTTTGGTGGATTGTGCTTCAACAGAGGGTGGCTGCTTTATAGATCATACTGGCATAGAATAGAACAGAACAGAACAAAATAGAATAGAATAGAATAGAATAGAATAGAATAGAATAGAATAGAATAGAATAGAATAGAATAGAATAGAATAGAATAGAATCATTTAAGTTGGAAAAGACCTTTAAGACCATCGAGTGCAACAGTAAACCTAACACTTCCAAGTCCATCACCAAACCATGCCTGTAAGTGCCACATCTACCCGACTTTTAAATACCTCCAGGGGTGGTGACTCAACCACTTCCCTGCGCAGCCTGTTCCAATGCTTGTCAACCCTTTCAGTAGAGAAATTTTTCCTAATATCCAATCTAAGATCGCGGAAGAAGGGCAGAACAGCGTTACAAAGGTCTCCCCTGACACCGTGAAACCAAGAGGATTTTGCTCTTCCCAGATCATGTAGGATTGAGATTTGTAGCTGGAAGCAGCTGCTGCTCTTTTACAAAATATGGCTGTGAGCTGTGTGTAAGAAGTAGCAAGATGACAGCATGGCACAGGGGTTTGTGATTGCCACAGGAGTCTGAGCGCAGGTGCCACTTGATTGAATTATCAGAGATGCATGAGGCTTCAGTTCTAACTTAACGTAGGCACCAAGGCTGAGAGATTACAGAGGCAAAATGGACCTGTTCTCTTTGATTAGCTCTGATTTGCTACTCTGATGGTGCATATCAATGTTAAAAGAAGGCCACTAAGCTTTTCTTTGTACTGCATTGGAAATGACACATTGCAAGAGGACAAAAAGTTCTATGTAAAATTGCAGAATTGGAGATTAAGTGAAATTGGAAACAAAGATCAAAGATAGGAAGTAGGGGCGGGGGGAAGAAAGAGGCAATGTACAGTATGGCTGCACAGACATCTTAATTTCATTTTAATGAATCTCTGACCACTCAGGAAGGGCAGCGTGGCTCTTTGTGTACTGGGAGAGGAAGAGCAGCCTTTTGCCGCCACGCTGAGATTTCCTTTGAACGTGGTCTCTTACCGAAACGAAGGGCTGCACTCTGCTTTATATTTCACAGAATTTGTAACGACCAAGCTATTTTCTGACTCCCTGCATCCTGCTTACGTAACTTGCAGATGATGGCTGTGCAACCTCTGGCTGAGCCCTGGAAAATTTTCCTGTTGGTGACTCAGGTGCTTGGCAGACGGGCTGGCGCAGCGGGCTCGGCAATGAAATTGCAGTTAGAGGCACTCCCTGGGTACCAGAGCCCAATTCAAGGTCTCTTTATGGAGGTTCTTCCTACCTGAAGCTGTGTGTGGTTTGCTGATCGTCCCGGTCACATCATTGCCAAGAGTCTCTGTGCTGATGCTGTATTAATTATGTACAAGTACAAAGCATCCCCCTTGATTGCATTGGAGTAGAAGAGAACCATAGCCCCGACTGTTATCCAGAGACGTGCAAGGAAGCAGGAGAAGAGCTAGGCAAGAATGACTCCTCGGCCTTTGCATAAATGTTATCTATAAAAATTCCTGCAGGATGTGGAGGAGAGGCTGGCTGGCAAAAATGGGACTTCATGGGAAAGCACAGGGTCCCCTTTTGCAGTCCCCAGTCCCAAACTCTATGCAGTCCCCGTAACAGTGTTGGTTTGGGGCTCTAGATCTGGCTGAAAGCTAAAGGGCAGGACTGGACATTGTGCTGTAGGAGTAAAATTAAGAGCTATGAAAAGGGAAGAGTTAGACGCGCAGATGAAGGGAGAAAAAGGAAACAGAGGCAGAACTGCTTCAGCAGACTTTCCTGTGGCTCAGCTGTTGTCTCCAGCAGATCCCAATTTCCACCTCTTTGGAAGCACGACTGAGAGGAGCTAGGAGGTGTGTACTGCCAAGTAGGTACCACTGCAGTAAGGTGAGGCTGGGACAACTATGAGATCCCCGAATACAGCCCATCGGGTATGAATCTATGCAGCAAACCCCTCTGGCAGTCCAGGCAAGTTTAAAGCAGTACTTAGCTCGCTCCTGCGCAGAGCCTGTTTGCCAGGCTGCAGTGAGGGGGGACAGAAAAAAGATTTTGCCACAGGGATGACCTGGTGACTAATGAGTTTCATTGATCTTGTGCTTACAGGAGAGAGCAATCTACCCTCTGAAGTTCCTGTGAGCTTTTCTGCTGGAGGCTCTGGGAAAGCAAACGTGAGATGTTATCCAAAAGCAGGGCTGTGTGAGCCCACTGAACCTAACGATGCTGCTCTCTCATGGATGTATGAACATGATAGTGTGGAAGATACCAGTGTCAGGAAATCTCTTGATGGCTTCTACAAAATGTATTGCAAAAAACGGCCAGACAGAACGGATCCCGCCTACGAGGCTGCATCACGATGTCTGTCGCAGAAGATTTCAGAGCTAACAAACCAGGATGGAACAAAATACGCATCACGTTGCCTGCAAATGGCCCAGGTGGTCTTGAACAGAGATGGCTGTAAGATCTTTCCAAACCACCCCACTACTGCTTGTTTTTCAAAGCCAGATGAGGGAGAAGTTGTCTTGGAAGACAGAAAGAAAACACCCGGACTGTCAGATGATGTCCTGCAATTCCTTTTGAAAAAAACACGGACAGAACATAGCCCTGACATGTCACATGAGAAGTGAACAAGGCGCTGGTTTGTTTCTGTCATTGGAGCTTTGCTTTCACACTGAAAAGAGATGACTTTCTTGGAGAGTCACTGTTCTTCTTCGCACCACCTTCAACACCACATATTCTGTGGAGGGGTTCATCTGGAGCAGACCTTGCCACCTTGATCTCTGCAGGGCAGCACCGCATAAGGAGCGTCTGGGAGCTGCTTGGGATGTGTTGGCTGATCAGGATGGGTGATGGGTGATACAGTGTCTGTTGCTGGGACATCGAACGTGATGATTTATTCCTACCAGGCTTTTAAATTGACCTCCATCTCTACCCCAGCTGAACAGTTGCCCGGCCCAAATTCAGCCCCTGCATAGGCATGGATGTCCAAGTGCTGTTGACTATAACAGACTGATTGAACGAATTTGGCACAGTATGCCCCAGACCTAGGGAGGAAACTTAAGATTTTGTTCTGTACTTGACTGATGCTGTAATGCCTATGCCTCCATGGGGGTGCCTGATAGCTGTGTGTGTTTACCTGCAGAGATATGATCCCACAGATCATGACTGCAAGGCGGGTGAGCTTTTTTGACAAAAAAAGCGTGTGTGTGCATGAAAGAGAGAGGAAATACAGCTTCTGAGCAAGCTTCTTTTTTTTAACAGGAGGGATAAAAAAAGAGAAAGAAAAGCTTCATCGCCTTAGTGATGTTTCTAACACTTCAAATGCACCAGCTGAGCAGACTGGGGATTTTTTCCTATCTATATGAGCTGGTTTAAGAGCAACCTGAAATAGATTTGTGAGTAAGGGCTCTGCAGAGGTGTTCATAGGGAAGCTGCAGAGTTGGTGCCAGCTGCCCTGGTAGCTGCCTGCTGTAAGATGCAGAGTATCTGGGAAAAGCAGAGCTCACAGTCCAGCGTGCCCAAGACTGTGGGTCTCTTGGTTGACTTTGTATGGACAACGCTGCTTTCTCCAGCTCTCTCCCTACCCATTTACCCCCTGCTAATTTCTGCTACCATGCGGTCTGAGCCCAGAGCTTTCACAGAGAGGAAGCCAATGCTCATTGCTTAAGTACACTCTTATTATCTTTGTTGGCACTGCACAAGACCTTGTGATTACTTTCCTGGTGTGTTGATGGATGAGCGAAGATGTTCTGTGAGATGTTTGAACCACGGAGGTGGTTGCTCTCCAGTGGGGATCATCTGGCGTTGGTTGATTACAGCAAAGGTTTGCTGCTTCTAGCAAGCTCTGCTGCTTTTTATACCCAGAACTTTCTTGCTCTGGTTTTAGTTGGCAAGATCACCACTGGCTGCAGCGGGAACTGGCCCAACGTACTGGTTGCCCAGCTTGAGTTGTGGTGACTGTCGCTTGCCCTATGACATTAAGAGGTGACCTGCAGCTGTTTTTGATCACTGCCACATGAGGAATTTAAAGTGCGCTGGGTCTGATGCATCGCTATGAATTTGGCGGCCTAATTCTCCTTTGCTTTGTGCTTGTGGAAACTGGGAGTGAATCCCAAGGAAAACAGCTGCACGATGGATGCAGGACTGGGCTCCCTCTGTCAAAGGCTTGGTGGGAAGGGTGCTGCTGTTGCGCATGGCTGCAATTCAGGCCCCTCTGCTCAGCATGTGGGTGCCCTTTGAAGTGGTCACCAGGAGCAAGCAGAGCTTCCCATCCCTCTCGGGACAGGTTGTCAGTCATTAAAGCTATACTTTACTGACTGCAGTTATTCTTACGAATGTTCTATTCTTGAATGATGTCTCAGGCTCTAAAAGAAACACTTGGGTGGGAGAAGATGGTTACGTGGTAGCCCTTACCAGGGTTGCCAGGCCCACTGCTTTGATGTAGTTTTTGCTTTGTTTCACGGCTTGCCTGGGGGGCTTGCAAGTCAAAGAAGCCTTCTGGGAAAATGCTGAGCTTTGTCTTCTCCAAACTTCTATTGTTAGATTTTCGTTAAAATTTAGAATAAACTTAATTATTTTGTGGCAGATTTTCATATTCTAGGTGCTTACGGAAGCAGAGCAGAGCTCAGCTGGATAAATTAGACTCCAAAATCCCATTGATTTTTAATTATAACAAAACAAGCTAGATGTTTAGGGGAGTCTGACAGTCTTGCCTGGTATCTGGTGTTCAGAGCCGAAACACGACAGACTGTAGAATACCTGATCATTCCTACTGTGAAACGAACAGCTCCGTTTCTGGAGAAACACTTAATTTTAGGAGGTGTTTCACTGGGATCTTATAGTTCAATCACTTTTATTAAGTTAAACAAGACTGCAGCGCAGAGAATAACACTCATCACTCCTTTTCCCACTCACTGCTAATTAATTTTTTAGAAACCTGTGCTGGAACCTGCTGTATGTATTTCCAAGTCTGCTGAAAGCCAAACCGTTTGTATTACTCATTTCCTTGATAAACATCTCTCTTCGGTTTCTTCAAGACACGAGGGGATGAAGGCATCTCTTTCCTTTGCCAGGTGTTCCAAGCAAGACTCACCAATTGCCTCAAACAGGCTGTACTTGAAAGAAGCACAGACCTATTTGCCATTTTATGATGCTATATAGAAGAAATTGTAATAACAAGTATCACCTCTGGTGAGCAATAGCACAGGGGGCCTAACTTACATCTGTTTGAATTTCTTAAGCTGATTTGCAGTTATAACTAAGATGTGTTGCTTTGAAATAACAAAGTTGGATTTTTTTTTCCTCCTGTTTTTGTGGGTTCTTTGCCTTTTTTGCTTGTTGCTTTTGTGACTTTTCTCAGCCTAATAGAGGGGAATCTGCCCGTGTTCTGGATCCAGTAAACTGCTCTTTCAGACTGCTTCACCCCCTTCTTGCAATGGAGTCTTCAGAAAGGTGGAAGCAGCTTTCAAGGAGCAATCAGCTTAAAATGTGTAGTGCTGCCAGGAACCTGTGTCAAACCAGACCTCAGCATTGCAGAGTGGGACGGCTGTGTAACAACGCCAGCGTGCCTCCCACCACTGCAAACACAGCCACGGCTGCCTTGTCTTCTGCTGCCCGTTGTAGAAGCACGAACTTGGCCAGAGATGCTGCTGCCCACAAACAACAGTGTCCAGCCAGTGATAGGAGAGAGGAGGAGGACAGAACCCAGGAAGAATGAGAGCACTGGGAGGAGGAGGGGGGATTTGGCAGGGGGAAGACTGCCCCAGGAGCACAGGTGGGTGAGTAGGTGCCTCGAGTTGAGCTTTTGGGCAGCTGCTCTCCTGGACGTTGGTCCCCAACCCCAGCCACTCACCCTGTGGACAGGGGAAGGAGGCAGCCCCTCCCTGGGGCAGCGAGGCTGTTCCAACAGGGCAGAGTGCTGCTAAGGTCCTTCCCCCACCAGTTTAAACACAGCTTGAAAGCGCTTCTGTCCTGTTTCCCTCTGCACCATCCCCCCGCCCCCCAGCCTCCAGTTTCTTTCTTTCTTGATGGTGCTAATAAGATCCCTGGAGTTTTCCCTTTAAAATGAAACAGATCTCTCTGAGCCTGAAGAGCCTGATATTAGCCAGCGACAGAGCAATGAACCCCCACAAAACCACTTAAAGTCTCTCTCTTGGAAGCCTCCTATCTCCTGGCTCAGTGGCTTCTTTGCTGCTTTACTCCCTCTGCCAGGAAGATGTGCTTTTCTGCATGTTTTCCACCCGCTGTTTTGCCCACCGAAGGGGTGGTTTGCTGTGGTGATGTTGCTCACTGACTGGAGAAGCCATTCAGTGTCCAGTGTGGATGTGTTCAAGGAAGCATGGAGAGCAAGATATACAGAAGGTGACAGCATATGGGTGAAGAAGAAAGAAGAAAGGACAGTTTGGATCTTGAAGGTCAACATCGAGGTCCCCAGCTAATGCAGTTACCCCAGTACAGCCACACCGTTTGCACCAGTTTTAGCATTTGACCTTCAGCATTTCAGTTTGGAGATAGCTCTTGCCCTGCCAGCCTGGGTGCTGAGACCTCTCATCTGTTCCCTTTCAACGATGGCCAGATGCCAGCACGGGTGTTTGTGTTTTGTGCACGTCAGACTCCCGGCTGCACTTGCACATTGGGCTGCTATTCCTGCCTTGCTGCTCCCGGCAGATTGGCACAGCTGCTGTGCTCTGCAGGTGCTTCCAGCAAAGGCAGTGGAAATTTGGCTGCTGATTTTAACCAGAGCAGGAAGAGGCCCTGCTGGCCCAGATGGCTGCAAATTACGGCCAAGATCTTTGGACTTGGTGTAATCTCTCTTTGCAAATAGATTTATACTGGGACTGTCTGAGTTTAGGTTGCTGTCCTTGAGTCATTGTGAAACTAATACATCTGGCATCTTGATGATTCTCCTTGATGTGTTGCTTGCTTGCTTTTATGGCAGGGGTGTTGTACGCGTGCTGGAGAGCACACAAAGTATTGGAGCAGACCTTCAGCTGCCCCTCCAGCTACTCAAGTTAATGGTGCTAGGGGAATAAAAGGAGTTGAGATGAGGATCCAGCATCATTTCTGTAGTAGTAAATATATCTGCAGGTACTGGTCTGTCCGAATCCAGAGAAAAGCATCCTGCAGGCAAAAATTATGGAGAAAGGTAGTATCAACTGCTTCAGCAATAGATACAGCTGGAAAAAACAAACGTGCTTTTGAGTGTGCTATCAATAATTATAGTAACAGTACCAGCCTCTTCCTGCCAGCTTGCATTGCTTGACCACCACAGCTCTGTCACGGCTACAAGGGCATTAACACCGGCAGATGTAGGGAGCTATTGCTAAGGGTGTACAGTGAGGAAGGAAGGTCTTCAGTGTGAATCGGATGTTGTTGGTTGTAATTTTTCACCAGCATTTATGCTGCTCTACACAGTTAAATATAAGTTGCTGTGCAAAACCTTTAAAGGGAAATAAACTCCCAGAGAGAGCTGGAGAAGTCCGAGGACTGCATCTGCATCCCTTTGGTTGCTGTATTGAGTTTGGTGATGAATTGGTCTCTTCTTTGGGTTAGCTCTAAAACCACTTGGTCTCCTATTCAGATTTTTTAAAAAGGGGGGAAAAAAAGCCAAACCCATACAAAAGCTTGGAGCAAAATATGCAGTTCCTATTCTTTAGGAGAGTCCTGCTGCTACTGATGTTTGAGAGATACCTGCTAGGTTTTGATGGAACAGAAGCCCTAATGGACTCTAGTCTGACCCTAGGTCAGCCCCAGAGACAGCCATGGCCTTCCCCACTCATAACCAATGTGAGGTATGTGCCTGGAGCCCGTCTCCGGGGCTGTGAAGAGAAAGGGTGCTCCTCCTGGGGCCTGAAAGAACCTGAGCTCCCAAGGGAATAGCTGTTCATTTGTTGTTAAGGGTTTTAAATCGTGGCAAAATGAGGCAGTCTTAGTTTGGAAGGTGCATTGCCATGAAGGAAGTTAATCTGGGGTCCTGCTGTGTGGAGATCGTGCTGCTTCTCTGCATGCTGCGGTCCAGAGAGGAGGTGAGGTGCCTCTGGAGAGGTCATGCATCTGCTTCAGCTCCTCCAGGCTCTTGGGGCTGCATAGCCACTGCCTGTAACATGCAAGATTTCTTATTAGAAACTTGTGATGCAGCAAGAAGAGGGATAAGAGGACTCATTATTCTTTAACCCTTTAGGAAATGAGGTGCAAATAATGACAAAATAGAGAATAGGCAGTTGCTGAAAGAGTGTGAAGATAGATACCAGCAGAGGAGAGCATTAAACTGTTTGATTTTAAAGAGCAATGTAGGCAGAACAAACTGGATGCAGCTGAAATATTGGGATTATGACTCACATTTACAAATCTTGGCTGGCATCTCACAGAGGACGTGGTAAGCTCGGTGCTACTGAAGCACGCAGTCTTTTGAAAAGTTTGTGCCTCTCACGGTCAGGAGCGCCTGCAGTTCTTCTGCGCACTGCTCACTTCCAGGTACAATACGCAGCTCATGCCAATAAACCTGCCAAAAATAGATGCGTGTCTCACGCTAAGACAGAAGGAAGGGCAAAGACAGAGCCCCTTGGAATAAACATCTCTGGAGCAGGTGGTAAATTTGACGCAGGTTTTGTCTAGAGAAGAGTGGGTTTTTTCTTAACTGTATTTGGTTTCTTTGGAGTACGAGTCTGATTCCTGTGTCTGCGCTGATTTTTATGGTAGGGGATTGAGAGGCTAAGTTTTGAGGAAGGGTAAATTACCTACAAGGAAAATGGATAGGGGATAATGCTTAGTTCAGCACTTGTTTAGGTGGGTGATAGTCTGGCATGCTGGGATGTGGGGTGGAAATAGTTGATCAAACTGATTCTCTTGGCATGGTTGGAAATGCTACTGCAAAGCACTTGCAGAGTCACCGTCTTCACAGAAAGAGCCCCCACACTTGCTGTGAAACGAAGGAGGGGAAACTTGTGGTGTTAGCAAATAAAACCAGAAATTATGTGCTTGGGGCACCTTCCTAGAAAACAAATGAAGGTTCATGAAGCTTGAAGTTCCCTTCTGGGACAGAAGGGATTCTATATCTAGGATATCAAAGTTCAGGTAGTTGTAGCAGTCACATACAGAAAGGCGATCTGTGGTTATTTTTCACCCCTTCATAAATCAACCCATGCTCTTACTCCAAAGGCCCAATGCTTTTGAAGTGACCTAACACTCCCTCACCCCTGTTCCTACATACAGAAAAGGATGAACACTCCCATGCAAACATTCCTGCCCTTAGACATGTCTGGTCCCAATGTTCACGTCCTGGTTTGGCTGCTGCCATGACCCCTGATAAGCTGCTGAGTTTACACTATCTGGGTATCTGTGAAATATCTGCCTTCTCCAGCCACGTTGCTATTCCCTGAATTTCAAGTATTTCAAGAATTTTCAGCCCTGTTGCCTTTTAGGTGGGGTTTTTTTGCCTTCTGTGAGTGGACGAAGCCACAGAAGCCCAGTCAGATGCTCATGAGTTTTGATCTAACTCTGCTTAGCTGCCCTTGGAAGGACTGAAATGGTGACCTGGAAGTATGGCCATCCATGGGTGGATAGATGATGGCTCCTTCCAGGTAAAGAACCGTTTTTTCTGGATGTTTAAGTACCAAGAACGGTACGAGGCCCACACGGAAATGTCCCATGTTCTGTATATTTCTCCCCAGCCTGTGCAATAACCTCTGAGAAACTGCATTTCCTTTTGAGGGGGTGAAGTGGTTTCCTTTCTGCCTGGCTTGCAGAGACTTAGCTTTGACGCTTCCGTGGTTTCAGCACTCGGCGAAGCACACATCATCTTCTCAGAGGCATTTTGCTGTTGGTTTCTCCCCATTCGCTTTGTTTGCTTCTGTGACCCACCCCATCATTGTATTTTTTTTTTCTCCACTGCATTATTTAAGGCAGGAAATAACCTGTTTCCCTGGAGGCGAGGAACTAGGTGATGCCAGACCACTTTGTACCCGAACACACTCCACCACCGTGAGCTCAGTAGACAGCTGGGCTGCTTTGGTTCAGCTTTCAAAAGCAGACTTAGCTGTAACCACCAAACATTTAGCCACTGGGAAAAAAAGTCTCCTTGAAACTCTCCTGCCAGTTGTTGCCCATGCTGAGTGCACGGTCTGGGCAGGATGGCTTGCAAGTGGCACCTTCGTGCAGTAGGAAACATCCCTCTGAATTGTTGGGTTTCCCTTGCTCTAGGCCAAGCGCGACTTGCCCTCACTGGGGTCGGCTGTATGATCCCAGGCCAGAGCTACCCGGCAGGGTGATTCCAGGGGCTCTCAGCACCCTCCTGCCCTCTGCTTCCTGCCCTCTTCAAGAGCCGTAGGAGCAAATTTTCCCAACTTTCCCTAAACCATGCTACCGTGGCTCTGGCGATTTGCACAGAAGGGAGATCAGGGACTCTTGATTCCCACTGGGAAGGCTGCACGTGTGCAAGTCACGTTTATTTCCTCCTTTGTTGCAGTGACCCTGCCTGAAGCAGCGAAGGTGTCCCCTCGGCAGCCTGTGTTCCCTCTACCCACCTCCTCTCCATCTTTGTTGGCGTGAGCCCCTGCAGCTGTGTGCCCTGCACCGTCCCAGGGCTGTTCCCAGAGGAAGCCGTGCCGGAGCTTTGGGCTGCCCACAAGCCTGCTGACACCTCTGTTTGTCCCCCTGTATGCTCTGGTAGTATGCGGAGGCTGCTTTTGCAGAGGCATTTGGTGCCTTCCACTGCAAAACAAATCCAAGGGTTTTTTTCTTCTACTCATTCAAGAAAGTGCCCTGGCTCACAGCAGAGGAGCAGCGCTCTGAGGTGGGGTTAGGACAACACCTAAAACCAACAACACCCTTCGGGGCTGTGTGTATACAAGATCCTGCAAGATCTTTAAGTGAAATGCATAAGTGAAGTAAAAGATGGGGAATTACATCAGCCCCATAGAGTCTGACAAGGAAGGCCAAAATGGATCCATCCTTGCCAAGCAGGAGGAACACAGTGCCCGAGGGGTTTCCCTGCTGTGTGGCCCAGATCCAAAGCCCACCCGAGGCCCGTTAGATATGTGTGCACTTTGGCTTGGGTATTTTCCAGCTGAGCTGGACCAGCGTCCCTCAGTGTCTGAGAGGGGTGACTCACGCTGCTGCAGGCACAAATCCCCCTGCCCATGCACACCAGCTGCCTGGGTTGCCTCAGGGCTCATCTTCGGACTAAGTCTGGCAGGCAGCAAGCACTGCCTCTGTATTCCCAGAATGAACCTTACATACCTGATCCAAATTACATGAACCTGATCCAAACTGTTTTGTCATTCTTGACGAATCCTCCTGCTGTGAAGTCATCCCCACTTTCCTCTGCTCAGAGCTCCTCCAGGGTGTTTGGTATCGATGGCCTCGCTGATGCCTACTCTGACAGAATTTTTATTTTCCCTCCCACGCAGCTGCTAGTGGGAGGCACTGATTCATGCCAACGACCTGCCCCGTCCCGGAGCTGAAAAGCAGCCAGCGAAAGAGCTGAGCTCCTGCAACAAGCAGGTGCCGGAGCAGATCCTCAGCAGGCATCAGTGAAGTAGCTCCTAGTCTGTGAATGGAGCCGGGGCCATTTACACCAGCGGAGGATCTTTCCCCCAGAGTTTGAGGTGTTCTGGTCTGTGTGGGTATATCGGGACATATGGTTGCTAAAATCAGTGTGCAACAGGCAGTATACATCCTATATAAATGTGTCTATTTCATTATTGAGTGTAGGTGATTTTGTGGGGGGCATATGTTTTCCCACAACACAAAAGTTCATTTTAAAAATACACTGTTCTGTAGGCTTTCCCTAATGACTATTTTTCCCCACACATCTATTAGCTGACAACATATGCTAGCATTTATTCCTTAAAAGTAAAAACTGGCACATAGCACACAGAGCATGAAATAATAGGACGTGATTAAGACAGTAGCTGGAGCTAACCAAAGCCAGAAAGCTCAGGGCTGAAAGGTCAAACCTTTATTTAAATTGCCTTTGCAATGGTCTATTTATTTGCAGGTGCTGTGAATTTAGAGAGGAAAGTCTGTAATGAAAGAACATCTGGCATGGAAAAATCTCACCTCAGTTCAAGTTGAACAAAGTTTTGCTTGCATTAGAAGGTAGGTTCTTGTAATGGGAAATGTCAGTCAACCTCAGGGCAGTAACACTATCCAGCGATACCTGTAATGACGGCATTTCTGGGTAAGATGCAGTCTATGGGCCAGGAATGCTGCTAAATGGGTGCTAAAATTACCTCCCGCCAGGGAAACAGGGTGATTCTGTGATTGAAGATACTGAGGTGGGCACAGGGGAGATCAGCGCTGTGCCCTGCAACACGTTTTCAGTGTGACCTTCACCAATTGGTTTGTTCGGAGTTTCCAGCAGCTTGTTCTGGGTAGCTGAGAGCTTCAAAGGAATGAGAGGACAGGGCATTTACACCCACATCTTTGCCTAACAGCAGCTCCCCTAAAAAGGCTGCAGTTAGAGGTTGAAATAATACAGTTTTGTGTCTGTGGTCCAGACCCCGTTGTTTAAGAAGCGACTCAGCATGTGCTCTGTGAGGCTGGCATGTTTTCGCGTCCCTGTCCCCTTGTTCTCCCTGGGCCTGGGGGGTCCCTGAGGGAGCATCACTGCTCTGGGCATGGGCTGGGGGCAAAGAGAGTCAGGACACAGCCGAAGGTGGCCATGGGATAACTGTCTACGTGTTCTCAAAGCACTTCTTCCTTCCATGGGATGGCTGGATGTATAGAGCAGTTACTTTGTTTTTGTATTTTAGGGTGGCTTTTTTAGTGTTCTGATACTTCAATAAGGAAAGGTCGGTCTTAGTTTTGAGACATGTTGGCGCTGGAAGCAGAAAGAGGCGAGTATCGCATGGAGTGATAAGAAATGTGTGTGTGTGTAGGCAAGTCCCATGTCTGGGTTTTTGTCTCCCTGAGTGTTAATGCTGGTTGGTTGGTATTCAAGAATAAACATGTTGCACGTGAATTACTGAGAAAAAAAACAGTCTTCTGGGATGAGGAGACACAGACTGTGGCTAAACGCTGTTTTGAAGGCTGAGGGAGTCTTTCCAGAGACAGCAGTGGATCAGGCTCAAAATGCGGTGGTGTGCTGAACAAGGGTCAAACCGATTTCTGGGCCCCTTCCTCCCATCCCGCTACCGTGAGGTGCCTGTGCAGCTCTGGCACTTGATAAAAGGAGATGCATCAGCACCCGGCCTGCCACGAGGTGAAAGAAATGAAGCTGATTAAGCACAGATGCTTCTTGTTCAGCGTTTGAGTGCCGCAGGCACCCTTGACAGCCGTGTCCTCTGAGCAAGGAACGAGGCTGCTAATGTTATTAGGCTGAACCAGCCCCACTTGTGAGGCCCTGGAGAGGGCGATAGGTCGTGATAGGGATCTACCGCATGGCTGCCCTGTTGGGGCTGGGTGTGAAGGAAGCACTGATGCCCTTCGCGAGGAGGGACTGGCTATTTTGGGCCAGCGATATCCATCAGGCTGCAACTAAGAGCAGCGGTGCTGTGTGCCAGGGTGCTCCCAGGCTGTCCTCAAAGCTGCTCAGCTTGGGTGGGACCCATACACTCTGGCTGGGCAGCGTTGGGTGCTCCTAACCTTGAACGAAGGTGTCCTTTTAGCTTTGTTCCCAGTGTAGGTTTGCCACACTTGACCCATTTGAGCTGAAATATCACTCCCGAGGCAGCCGCCCGACATGGGTATGCATGGAGAAGGAGGTGTGTGGGAACTGTCCTTCCCAAAGCCAGGGCCTGACACTTTGCAGGCTCAGTACGCCTTGCGTGAGAACTGGTGAAGCCACCTGCTATGGCTTTCTCTTCCCCATGTCCAGGGTAGCAGAGCGCTCTTTCAGGGTCACTTTTTCTGCTTTTCCCGCTTGCATCGCCTTTCCACCCCCAGGGTTACAACTGGATGATGGGCCTTTTATCAGGGTTTCCACCAGCACATATCTTTTTTTCCTCCCAGAGTGTTTAAAATGCTTTCTGCTCAGCCTTTCAAACGTCATGTGGAGTGGCTGGACTGAGTCAGCTCCAAGTGCCTCCTGTCTGAGCGTGGCTAGCACTGGCTGCTGTCAGAAAAGCTGAGGAAACCCTGAGGTGTCACTTAAGGCTGAGATACAGGGCCAACCCTAAGGGAACAGTCATGGTCGCTGGCTGGAAATCCAGAGAGATTGGGACAAGGAGAATGTCCTACACCTGTTTTTTCAAGAGGCAGGCCTGAGGACCCACTAGTGCCCAACACAAATGGCAACAAAGGTGCTAAGGACCCCAGGGAGAGCTGGCACCATCCCCTTCCCACGCAAGCCTGGCTTCCAGCTGGTCAAGGCCACCTTTGGAAGGTCTGGCAAGGGAAGCGGTGGCAGATTCCCACATTAGTACCTGGATAATAGGTCACGGCTCTTGGCACCTGCTGGTTTCCACCTTGTGAGGACATTTAATCTTGAAAGAGCTTTTTTCTGTATTCCTTGGCAGGCTCCGTGCAGGCTCTACATCCCTAGCCAGGGGCCTGCAGTACATTGCAAGGGTTTTTGGCTGGAAAGCTGCAGAGACCTGTGTGATGGGATTTTGAACGTCAGCAAAGATGCCCATTACTCTCTGCCTTGTCCTGCCCGTAGGCTGCCAGGTGCCAGTTGCAGTGAACCTCCGCTGCCTGCAGTAAGTGCTGCTCCTTGAAAATTGGTGCTTCTCCAGGGAGCTCGATGGGAACCCAATATCCGCTCTCTGGCAGCCACAAACTCATAAACCTCTCATTGAGACCAGCCAGATGGATGGGATGGTGAGCGAGTGCCAGGCAGCGTGGAGGTGAGTTTCTGCCAGACCGTGCTCCTTTCTCTGACTAGGGAGAAATCTCTGGAGAAGGGACAGAGCAGTTGCCCTGGCGTGGGGCCATGGGGTCCACATGCAGCATCCATGCTCCAAGCCTTTGTATGCCAGTGCCGCCGAGCTTGTTTGTACAGTGGAGACAAAGCCAGAAGGTTTGTGGCCATCCACGTTTGAAAGACCTAAATTAATGTTACTGGCAGATGGATAAAGAAAAGAGACCTAAATTAATGCCTCCCAAGGGAAAGACAAGTAAGTCGTCCTGTTCGTCCCCTGGTCGCTCAGCACTTGTCTTGTCAGCCGGTCAGCACTTGCACAGCTCCAGACTGCACTGTACCTGACCAAAGCAGTTGGGACAAGAGGGAGGGAGGTGGGAACAGGGCACTGGAGCAGATGGGTGGCCAGGCTGGGATGCAGGAGCAAGCCGGGTTCCCTGGGGAGAAAGGGGAGACATTCAAAGTCATTGGATTCAGGTCTCATTAATTCTACCTCTTGCAGAGTAGTGCTTCTACTCTGAAAAGTTTCTGATTATCCTTGAGGGGGTGGTTTCTTGGTTATTGCAGGGATGGAGGGAAGGTTTGGGTTCCATTTGAAAGCTTTCACTTTTGGGGAGCCAAACTCTGGGCACCCCTCCTGCAAGGGGAAGCAGATACTGCCGCTTGGCTTGAGAGACGCTCTCTGTTGTGCTTTTTCCCGCTGATCGTTCTCACTCCCAGCTGCTCATTCCTACTGACTTTACGTATTATGGTGACTGCTTTTCCAGAGCCGGTGCGGACTGCTCTGCTGGCTGGAGTGCCACAGTGTTTTGCAAAAAGTCAGGTCAGCGCTGAAATTCAGTTCCTCTGCTTCCTCTGCCTCGCTGTCGGGGTGAGTTATCTGAGGTCCCTGGAGTCATAATGGGGGAGATGAGACCGGAAAAAACTCAGGAGCAGAGGGATGGTGGTGTCCAGTGAATGGGGTTGTGTGTGAGCAAGGAAACCTCCCTGACAGGCCCTACCTTGTCCATATGGCGTTTTGCAGAGGAATTATAGCTATCATTTGCCTCTGGAAAATTGTCCCTGCATCACAAATATAGGTAGTTATCATCTTACCCAGGAGGGAATGCCTGAAAACTCACATTTCTACAGCAAAACCTAAAATGACAGGCCAGGGATGCGCTCTCTGGTCCTGGTTCTCAGCTGGTGTCATTTGAATGTAGTCTCTGAAGTCGATGAAACTGGACAAATTTACACTGACGGAGTATCTGCCAGGTATTTTCAGCTCCCAAGGCTGCCTTTAAAGTTAAGCCTCTTAAGCCTTTTTTATAAGCATTTCACACAGAGAGCCTAAATGTCTTAAAATCAAGGTATGCAAAAGAAAAAAAGGATTTTCTAGGGAGAAGAGATCTTAGCAAAAACTCCTCTTGCATTTTGCAGGTTTTGCTCCCTCTTTCACAGGGTCTTTTTTGCAGCTGGGTTTCTGTTTTTAGTGACGGTGATGATTGGAAAGAGGTCATTGAAAATCTCTTTGGTGATCCCTTTTGCTGTGTGAGTACCGGTGTCATGAAATAGATCTCTCAGCACTGTGTTTTCAGTTTGGAATTATGTGAAGGGCATAATGGGATCATTTTTTTTCAGTACATAGGTCATTCAGCAGTAAAAAGTTTCCTTTGAATTTGTTATGGTCTGTTGCAGAAATCTATGTATTTTTATCTTACAAAACTGAAATTTGCCTCTGAAATTTCCATGACACTATCAACCACAGAACAATATAGTTCTTACCAAACAGAACCCTCGCTGAGAGTCAAAGTGCTATAAATATTTAAAGAAATGAATTACTAAGTAAGCCGGACTAGTGCCCCAGTCTGTAAATATTAAATGGAACATACACAGTTGACAAAATGCAGGCAGAAACACTGAATGGAGCTGTTTCATTGCCTAAATGAAATTATTTGCAGGGCAAAGGCAACTGTAAAAGTCATTTTTGCTTAATGACAAGCAGCACTCAAAATATGAGGGCTTAAGTCAGCATTTTGCTCGCTGAAAGAAATTTCCATCCTGTTTTACAGTCTGCTGCGCAAGCCCCAAACTTCCTCACCAGTGAGATTACCGGCATGGTTAATTCCATACTTTAAAAAAAATATTGCGGGGAGATTGTGCAGGGGTTGTTTTGTGGATTTTTGGGGGGAAAGGGGCGGGGGGGGCTAGTTGTGCAGCTCCACCGTGCCCAGGCTGGAGGGTGAGATGCCCCACAGCTCTCAGGCTGCTGTCTGCGTATCAGCTGTTGGGGAGCTCTGGTTCTGCAGCGATGCCGAGCAGCTGAAAGCCGAGCATCCAAAAGCTGGGCCAGGGAGACATGCAGCTTTCGGAGGCTGCTTGTGGTCTGGGACTTGTGAGGAGGATGTTGGGGTGCTGTTACTTCCCCCCCTTGCAGAGGAGGAGGCGTCTGGGGCTGCGGAAGTTGCTCCTGTTGTCAGCAAGGCGATTTCATTCCAGCTGAAGCTAGGAGAGGATTTAGCCATAGCCAAATTCATAAAGCCATGAGTAATCATGTAAGGGCTCCCGTGGATCCAAAGCTGCATTTTAGCTCGATGATTGGCTCATCTGGAGTGGCAGGTTTTGACTGGGACTGCGGCACATCATTTTCTGACAGCAAATCAGGAATTTCTGAGAAGGTGAGAAGTGGCAGCATGGATAATAGAGAGACCTGTGGCTAAAAATCCCAGCGGTGCAACAGTATTTGGCAAATTCCAAATTTCTCTTGCAGGAGGGCAGGAGACATGCATGTTGTTTCACATCAATGTCATCTTTCCCGTGGGTGCCATACCAGTGGAACTGCAAGAGCTGAGTTGCATTTACTGCCTGGAGCAAGCAAGGTCGGCGAGTTGCTGTCCGGGAAGGACCTAGGAAGTGGCACTGCTTTGTAGCGGTAATCGTGCTGACAGTGCAGCATGGAAAAATTGTCCTTTGTTCCATAAGCCCCAAAGTCAGCTTTTTATTTAGGTATTAATTTTTGTATTGCAGCATAATCTATTTTTTTTCCATCTGAGCTGACAAACGCTGCCTGGGGATGGAGAGCGGTGTACGTGAAGATGTTCATGTGGAAAACCTGGGATGTCAGGGAAATGGTTGTGTTTAGACTTGATCTTCCCTCTCTCGCTTTGGGGTTTGGCTTGGTTTTGTTGGTTTTGTGGGTTTTTTTTTTATTATTATGGTGAGATCTTTACAGTTTCTGTAGCCTGTGAGTGTATCCAGAGGCATAGGGCTTTTTTCAGAAGACCATAGTAGAGTCTGTGCATATATTTTTAATATCCTTTAACAATTATGACATGACTTATAGGCGTATTTTAAACCTCTTTTCATAGGCATATTTTAAACCTCTTTTCAATTTGGCCATATAACATTTGACCTTATTTCTGTGGTATAGATATATCACTGAAGAGCTGGAGCTAGAAAGATCCTGTATGGAAGAGGGTTACAAGTGAGCAAAATCTTTTTTTTTTTTTTAAAGAAGACCAAGAAAGACAATTCAAGAAGACCTGACCTGAGCTTTTAAGGTTCTGAAGCAGAAATATCCTGTGGATTCTTTAGATTTTCTTTGAAGAAAGTCTTTGAGACTGAAGACTAGCAGTCGGTTTCTAGCAGTTGTCTCTGTACTGCAGAAGAGCACGTAGCGTGAACAAAACTCCGCAGTGTGAGGTCCTATATAAATATAGAAAGGAAAAAAAGATAGCTGCCCGCACTACAGAAATGACACATCTGTGCCACACAGGGTCTCTTCACAGCTCCTCTGTCCCTCAAGTGGAGCTCAGTTTGCTGGGTGGTTCACTGATACCACCTGCTGAGGCCACAGGCAGCGACAGGCGTGTTTAACTTCCGAGGGGAAAAACGTCCCCAAAATATTTCAGTGGAGGCAAAAAAATGTGCGGTTTATATTTAAATTGGAAGCTGGTTATTGCGTAAATACAGAATGAGGTGGTTTTATATCTCGGTGCGTTCCGGTGATTTGCATCCCGTGGACTCAGTTCTATGAGGGTACATTTTTTTATCACTATTGCGTTTCGGATGACAGAGACGCTAAACCGAAATGTGCACCCATTACAAGTACCAGACTGTACCAGCCTGAGCCACCCAAGCACAGGCTGCTGCAGAGTGTGCTTAGAAGTGTTTTGCCTTACCTAATAGCAGTATTATTTTGTCTCCTGTGGATTCGGCTCGAGCAGACACTGTTCATGATACCTCTGTCCCTGTCGTTTGTCAGATCCTCCCGTAGCTCGACAAGCAGGCTCCATTCATCAGCGTCACTGCAGGTGCCTGGTACAGGCTAAATAGTCTTTGCTCAGTAAGAAGGAGGAGGTCTGAGTGCGGTCCTGGCTGCCACCTCTCACAGAGGCTTTGGCTGGAGGCCTGCGAAGGTTTTGGGGTGTATATGCACCCCTGAAGGGCTGTCCCTTCTGCTTTGCGAGGCCCCCTGTCTGGGTGCAGCGCAGATGAGATCCAGCTGAGTGCCTGTTCCCGCTCCGGTGGATGTGTCTGATGGATTTTAACTCCTCTGCAGAACAAAGAGATGGGCCGGGCACCTGATCCCACCTCACTGTAGAGCTACTAAGACGATAATTGAATTCTTGGGGCATGGTTCAACTGCGTGTTGCACCAGCTCTAAGCCACTGTAACAGTTGGTATTAGTGAGCTATGGGTAAATATATATATACGATAATTTATAATGGCAGCAAAGCCTAAGCATCTGTGCGACTCCATTATTTGTTATGTTGCAATCAGCATTGCATATGCGTAGACTTCCGAAGGGATTTTTGCTGCCACAAGTGAAGCTCGCTAGATGATGTCCCTTGAGGTGCTGGCTTTTCAGGTGTGATTGGTGTTTTTCTCCAGATCCATCCCCTTAGCACCTTCTGAATGAAAGCGAGGAGTCTGTTTGTAAAATAGGCTGCAGGATTTTCATTCCCTGAAAACTAATTGGCATCCAAGAATGAAGATAATCCCACTAGCACATCTAATTAGAGGAGAGCAATTCTCATATTCCCTGAGCAGTCTCCTCTCAATTTAGGAGCTCAGGCACAGAAACTCGCTTGTCATCCTGTGCAGTTCTAGTTTCTAGGATGAGCCAAATGTGTGGTTTTTTTTAAAGACGTTTGTATTTGAGAGAATCCAGCAGGATAAATACTGTTTATTCATAGGGCGGTAGATTGTCACAACATTATGAGGCATGTATATCACTGTGATCGAAGTTCTGACACATCTGAGAAGGGAGGTTGGGGTGTGCCACTCACAACCGATTGAGTGAAATATGCCACCGCCTGCTGTAATCCTGGCTTAATGCAGTCACATCTCTTTTCTAATCTGAGGGGAAGCTCATGCCAGCCGATACCTGGCTGTAAAAGTCCATGTGAAATGAGATTGTTTTGAAAATACAGGCTGACTTAACTAACTGCGGGCAGAGTACTTGGATTTTCTCTGTCTGGTTTTCCAGCGCCGGCAGAAAAGTCTGTGGGATCATGTTTTGAAATCCTACCCTTGGGTGCTGAAGACGGAATCAGATATACTCCATTCCAGTTTGGTCACCCCTCCTTGTCGTGGACCTCTTGGGTGACCTCCTGCAGAATGTACAAATCTTTGTAACTTCGATTCTGGTCAAATCTGAAGGCATTAACATCTGCTCCCACGTAGACCCTGATGTAACTGATGGCAAAACATGCAGGGCTTCTGGATTCTTCGGGATCAGCCCACACGATGCTGAGGTGAGGGAGCGTTTCAGAGAAATCCTACAAGTCAAATACAAATAAACCAGCCGGCACAGATTAAACAGCTGTGAAGCCCCGGTGATCACTGCTGTGCTGCAAGGGATGGACTAGAAGCCACGTGAGGCAGGGGTGTGGGACCACTTCAGCTCAGCTGTCTCGTCTGCGGCGAGAAGGCTTCCCTAGTGGTGGTTGTACCGTCAACAGGACTTGTGCGATACAGGCACTTAGCACGAATACCTCATAGATACTGAAATAGCTGGCTATTTTTATTCAGCATCTTTGTATCACTTGGCCCCATTGACTGTCCTGTCCAAGATAAGTGTAGTCAAGCAGATGCCGGAGTAGAGTCGTTCCACAAGGATAATCAGATAGCGCTATTTATACGCCTGGGGAAACAGAGAACGCTTAAATGCCAAATCTTTCGCCTAAAATTCTCTGTCGTGAGCAGCTGAGCTCTGTCGTGAGCTCTGTCATGAGCAGGTTGAAGCCTCACACAGACCGGGGAGGACGTGGAGGCCTTGGAGCCGGTGAAATTCTTCATTGGCTTTTGAACTGTGGAGACAGGGCTGGTACAGGCGGTACGGGAACGGTGTGCAGGGACGTCGAGGAAGCGGAGAAGATGCTGCAGTGGCGATTTGCTTTTCATGGTGGCCAAAGGGTTGTGTTATTTTGCAGAAACTGGAATCTGAATGCAAAGTGAGCGAGGTATCTGGCTTTGCTTCCTGGACCTAAGGGCTGGCTTCTGAAACAATCTTCAAACGGGGCTGAAGCTTCCTTTACGCACAGATGAAGCTGCATGTGAGTTTTCCTGCGGTGTTGTGTCTTTGTGGCCTGTTTTATATGTTTAAAGGATATATGGTTCTAGCAGCCCGGCATTGTTAATACCCAGTATGACGGTACACAGAGCGATAATGGGGATAACTGCCATTTTGATGCATAGATCCATTGTCCTCCATGAACACCGGGAATTGAAGGGCCACCTGTTTAGCACTGAGAACAAACAAAAAAGATCAGCTGAAAAATACACATCATTTGGCGATGGCCCTCTAAGAGTTAATGAAAGGGTAGAGCAAAACAAGCCCTGGTCTTAACGATGTCTTTGCCTGCCTCTGAAGGGAGCTGGGGGGAGCTCGGACTTGGTCTGCTCCTTGTAGCTGGTCATTTGTGCTTTCCAGTTCATCAAGGACTAATCGGGACAGTGGGGGCTGTTTAAGTAAATTGTGTAAAACTTGATCTCGGGAGGTTTGCTCCAGCTCCCCAGAGCATCGTCACAGTAAATAAGAGGTTTGCCTCTGGAGATGGATGCTAAGAGCAGTGATTTCCCCTGTAAAACTCTTCAGGAACGCTGCGAGTCGTTCACTCCCAGATGACATAAGTACGGGGATCCCTTTCCAGTCGCTGGCTGGTTCTGGGTTTGCTGGGCGATGGTGTGAATGGAAGGGAGAGAAACCTGGCAGGAAAAAAAAGGCTGCTGCTGCGGCACCTGAAAAGGCTTTGATCGGGAATGGAGGTGGAAAGGCAGCTTTGATTGCTTGTGAAAGCTGTTCCGGATGGATGGATTCCCACACCTCCACCCTGTAGGAAGAGGCTCAGCATCCTCTCAGGGTGGTAAAGACCTGAGGATGACACCGCATCCTCCCAGCTGGAGGAAGGGGCCGGGAAACCCTGCTTTTCCCTTTTTCTGGGGGGATGTAAAGGGGAA
>VZSZ01007832.1:53092-81359 GCA_013398815.1 Ibidorhyncha struthersii
AAACAGCGGTGGAGCGGCGGAGTGACGCCATCACTGGGTGTATGACGTCATGCTCGGCTTGCCCTGCGTCCCCCCCGGGTCGCCCCTCCAGCCGGGTGCCAGGGGGAAGGGGGAAGGCTTGCACGGAGGCCGCCGGCTGCTTTTAATTTCTTTTTCTCCCCCCTCCACCCAGTGCAGTTCCATTCCACAAAGACTTCTCGGTGTCATGTCATTCCAGCCGGGCGGCAACATTTTTGCCGGCTATTTCTCAACACAGGGAGGTGGTTGTAAAGTAGCAGGTCCGCAGCTTTAATTAACAGAAAAATATACATTTTTTTTTGGCGTTGCGGCATTAAGTATTAAAACCACACTGTGAAATGAAGATTAAACACAGTAGGATGAGGTGGTCACTTGGCTTTATAGCTTTGTATGCGTACAGCATCATTTCGTGAAAGAATCGATGTCATTCTGAGTTAATTCAGCTTTAGGTGTCTTAGAGGTCTCCACGTGGAAACGCTTCTAGGACTTGTACAGAAACTCTGTAATGAAGTTGACGACCTTCAAACACGTTTATTGTAATCAAAGGCGAGGGTGGAAGATGGGGGGAGAGACCCAGAGAAGCTCACCAGAATTATTCCCCAGACCTATTGGCGATTTCTTACCAACTGTTTTTTTCCCATTTATGCCATCAAACAGGTCAGGTGCCTCTTTACATCCTTTTTGGCTATCTTGCTTTCAAATGTCAGCCAGAATCAATGAACGAAGGAGTTTGTTTGGGGCTGAGCATCAGTGAAACGTTAACTTCAAGAACTTTCTAGTGCTCCTCCTGCAAATCAATATGCCAAAGTTTCCATGATCTTTCCTAGGAGGGGTTTTTGCTGACATATTGATGAGCGATGGCACTGCACTGAGTCATTGGCATTAATGAAACAAAGCTGTGTGGGGACGTCATCAGGGACTCACTGAAAGATCTGTCCCAATCTTGGAGATGCAAGCAAAAGCTGCGTGAATTTGTCCTGTATTTCTCATCCTTTTTCGTGATCTTCATCGGCTCGCAGCACTTCCGCAAAATCATACAATCTGATCGTAACCGTGTGGGTAGATTTGGTTCAGGAGGGGAAAGCAGACCCAGGGCTTTGCTTTACTTTGTGGGTCTGCAGTCTGTTTTTTCTGCATGGGTAGGGGAAGGGTTTCCATCTCGGTGTGTGCTCTGACTTTGTTTCTGCTGTGAAACCCTGCGGTTGTACCGTCTGCTGTGTCCCCACAAGCCCAGTGGGTGAGTGCCCCGCTGTCGGCAGTGCCGGGGTGATGGCTTCACCCCTCCTGAGCACATGTGGAGAGGAAGGCAGAGGTGTTGGCCAGCCATCTCCAGCTGGCAGGTTGCCCCGAGGGAGCTCTTGCCAGCTGGCACGGGCTAGCGCTGCCTGCACCGGTGTAAAGTGGGGCACGCTGGCTCCCCACGGGCTTCCTCTCTTGTCTCTGTCAGAGCAGCTGCCTCAATATATTATTTTAGCCTCTGGGATGGATTGGATACTCATTTTGTTCCTCCAGGCAGGTTAATAGGACATATGTCCAATACCGTTTGCTGCATCTGACATTGTTACAATAGCCTCATGCTTCCTCTTTGTGCACGTCAGCTTTCATCATTAGCCAAGCATTTGCTTAATGGTCATTAATCTATCTGTAAATCTCCTTGGAGAGGCAGGAGCTTTGGAATGACAGGGTAGAGGCAGTGAGTACAACCTGACTTTATATTCCTGCACTGCTGCCATAGCACTCGAGAGGCAGCCCGAAGTTGGCGTCTCTAATAGCAAAAGACGTTCAGAAGTTTGTCTGTTCTGTGCTTTATCGCATCGACTGGGCGGAACTTGCAGAAGATGTGCTGTGGCAGCATCACTAAAAGGATAAAATCAGATGTTTGCCCTTTGGCTGGAGGACCAGAGGAGCCTCCTTAAGAAGAGGCAATGGAGCGGGTCATCCCCTCTGCTGACATGTAAGTGGTGACGGTGAGCCGCTTGTGCTGTAAGAGCAGCATCACCAACCCCTGCGGGATCGGAAGAATGTCCTTTTAGTGCGTAACGCTTTTTTTAGCAGAAGGGACTCTGCTGCCAGTCTCCTGCCCCCGCGTGTGTGTACCTCCTTATCCTCCGTGCTCAGAGGGAGGATGCAGGCAGGTTAGGCTGCAGCGGCGTCAGCACTGTGCAGGGTGGTAGTTATTTGCATACTAGGTTAGTAAATAAAGTAACCCAGAGCCTGCCTCAGTCAGCACTGAACGCAAAAGATGGGGGAGAGGGTTGGCTCTGTATAGCACCGTCTCCCCCGCACACCACCTGGCGTTCCAGGGAAATGATGGGGTAGGGATGTAGTGCTATTTTAGGGGAATCCCTTCTGTGCTATCCTCGTGTGGGTTCCCTTCTCTGATCGGGGTTGTATACACAGAGGAGAGAGAGGGGCTGGAGGGAGAAGCACATTCCTATGTATGTGTTTGGGGGAGCAAAAATAGAGGGCAGTAGAAATATCAAGAGAGTTATTATTATATTGTGTTATTACACACAGAGTCAGTGCTCAGGGGGATGTCTGCTTCCTCTGCAGACACAGAGAAGAAAGGTTTTGCCACTTTCAAGGGTGCAAGGCTACGTGCTCCTGTCTGCTTTGCAGGAAACTTCCTTGGAGCAGTGTTAGTTTTCCTGATGCTGTAAGACAAACTGACCCCCTTTGTCTCCATAACCTGCCTCGTGTTCATCTGTTACAGATCTCCCAGTGTCCCAACCAAGGAGTAGTGCAGAGAGGGTGATGGGTGTGTTTAAGACTATCCTGACTTGTGTAAGAACTTCAGAACTGCGCCCCAAGCTGTACGCGTGTGTCCTGTGATTCTATACCACGCAGTAAGTCTGCGAAGCCATGACACAGCGAGCCTTGCTTCTGCGTACTCGTGTGTAGCTGGCAGGCTTGCTGAACTTCACTTCTGCAAATCTCAATGAGAATTGACACGGTTTATTAAGAATGCACAGCAGCCACGCTCGTTAGCCAGCTGGAGACATATTGCAGCAGTGACGGCAAAATAAAGCAGCGTGGTTTGCAACAACTTCTTTCCAAAAGCAAATACCTTGGACCAGGTACAGCAGAACTGGTGCAAGGAGCTGTCAGTTACCCAACGTGTCCTCAGGACAGATGGAGAGAGACAGGTTGTACTGCTTCCTTCTGGAGTAGCGTTTTCCAGTGGGATTTTTTTTTTTTTTTTTTTTTTTTTGTAGGTCTCTGTGTCNTTTTTGCTTATTTCTTGGGGTGATAACGGACCACTCAGTGAATGGAAATATTCCTGTCCCTTCTGGCTCTGCCCTTCCCTCCAGGAGCCGCCTCCTTTCCAAGCGAGACAGGATTTCTCCCATAGCGTTGGAACAGAGGTTGCTTTAAAGCCTTGAAGAACAGTCTCCTACTGGGGAGGCGGTGGTGGGGCGCCCAAAGCCCCTTGCAGAAGCCAAAAGGTTCTTGGGGTGCAAACATTGTTTAGTGGTAAAAAAATAGGAAACAAGTACAATGATGTGAAGACCTGACTTGCAGTAAAGCTCTGGTCTTGGAATTTAAGTGTTGCTTTCTGGTTTTTGGTGTATACTCTTTTTGTGCTAGAAATGTCAACGTGCCTCTTGTCTCATGCTAGGCTGCAACTTTACATTGCTTTTCCATCCTGAATAGGAAAAGATGTACTGAAAAATGTGTCTGGTTTACTGACCGGCCAACCCCAAACTCCATCTCATCAGACCCATTTGACCCAGGACTCCCGTCAGTGGTGCTTGTTGCTGGGATTAACGAGTCTGTAATAATTTGTTTTTCTCCTAGGTGTCAGCACAGTTCCAGTAGAAAAAGACCATATTGAAGAAATGGTAAGTGGCTGTATGTCAAAGCAAATTTCAGAAAACATCAGTCACAAGCTCCATTTTTTTATCTTTAAACTCTCAGGGTAATGCTTTCTTTTCCTAAGGGTAAACTCTTAAGAGATCATCGGTCACGTGGAACTCCGAGTCCCTTTAGCTGTCAGAAGATACCTGCATGCACTGCGGTGCATTTGATGAAAATGGAAGCTGGCTTCTTGTGTCAGCGTGGTACTTTTGAAACTCGACATTTTACAGCTGTCCGAAAAATGATCTGAAATATTATTTGATAATACATGTTATTGGAGCGTAAAAAGTGAGACGGCAAATTTGAAGAAAGGTGAAATATCTGCCGTCACTAACTACATAATGGACTTTCTAATGCAGTCCCCACATGTCCTGCTTTGGAAAGAGATTCGTAACCCGTTTGATTAAATAAATGCCATTAGCTGCTCTCAGCACCTGTAACCTGACCTCAGACGCTCTGCACAGGCTGATAGTGTGATCATTTAAATTAGTAGACACCTGGTAATAACTAAAAACAGTTAAAAACCAAACAGCCCTATAAATGTTTTATTGTCTCCTCCCATCCAGCCACCCAGATTGTCAGCCTGAGACTCTCGCACCCCTGACGATCTGAGTGCTCGCCCACAACTTCAACACTTCAAAATCATTTTGGGTGAATTTGTACAGAAGAGCTACTTCGGTAGTGGTTAGTGTTAGAGGAGGTTGTGTGATTTCCCTAAATCAACCGATTTCCTCTGCTTCCGGAAGCCTGTCCAGTTGAATGTTAAGCGCTAAAAGAGGCAGGGCTTACAGCACACACGCATGAAAAAATGTGGAGCATCTCACTTGCAGAGGATACAAAGGTGGGTTTGGTTTATTTGCAATCCAGGCAATACTTCTGGTAACGCCTCCGCAGCGGCATCATTTAGACAGATCCTACAGGATGATCCTCATCTTTTGAACATGTGTTGGTGTTGGGGTTTTTTTTTTGTAAGGTGATGTTACCACATGTTGTTTGACTCTCCTTTGCACTGAATAGGGTATTTAATATTTAAAGATGTACAAAAGGAGCCTGTTAACCTATGCAAACAAAAGGGGAGATAAGAAGAGGTGATTGACTACCCTCTTCTTACTGGTGTGGGAGCAAGGAGCAAAGGACTTGTTGCCCAAATGCACAGGAAGTTGTGGTAGAGCTGAGGATTACTCAAAACTCATAAAGATTAGCCGGAACTCTAATCCCAAACTAGCCTTCCTCACTAACTGGGTCAGGAGTAGCATTTCCATTTTTGCCACGAGAAATTTTTTTCTCCTGTTTTCTTTTTTCTAGGTAACACGGTGCATAGTGGAAGTTCTGTCCAATGCTCTGTCTAAGCCAAATGCACCACCGATTAATCCCGAATGCAAAGAAATCCTGAGGAAGAGTGAGTACAACATTATCTGAACTTGTGAAAGGAATTGGGTAGATGGATTCTGCCTTGTGTTGGAGCTGGTGAACTGTTCTTTCGGCCTGTGTGAATCTGCTGCCTCCAAATTTCGGTGTTAAATTTCCAATTTCCTTCTGTTTCATCTGTCTTGCTCAAAAAGCAGACGGCCTGACCTGGTAACTGTCAAGGATTCTTGGATGACACGTGTGGTTTCAAATACTTGAAGGGAGGAGGCCAGGGGGGTGGGAGCAGTCATTTTTCAGTGGTGCCCATTGATAGGACGAGGGGTAACGGGCACAAGCTTGAACATAGGAAGTTCCGTCTTAACATGAGGAGGAACTTCTTTACTTTCAGGGTGGTGGAGCACTGGAACAGGCTGCCCAGAGAGGTGGGGGAGTCTCCCACTCTGGAGACATTCCAAACCCGCCTGGACGTCATCCTGTGCAACCTGTTGTAGGTGACCCTGCTCTGGCGGGGGGGTTGGACTAGATGATCTCCAGAGGTCCCTTCCAACCCTGACCATTCTGTCATTCTGTGATTCTGTGTGGTGCTCTACCCAGAGAGTCTGAGAGAACCAGACAAGCTCTTCAGGTAGCCTGAGAGGTCCGCAAATGTTGACCGGGTTTCGACCGTGTGCTGAATGCATCCCGGAGGGTAGGAACTGGCTTCAAATAACCACCACTTACATCGAGAAGCCTCCTGAGCCTGGCGGCAACTGAATCCAGGCCCGCCTCAGGAGAGGAAGTCTTTTCCTCGGTTCAGAAACGATTAAGTTTGTGGTACTGATTCCAGAGGTCTGGAGATGCGTGCTTGAAAGCTGCCCGTGGGAGTGCTCATTTCGGCTGAGCTCATTCCTGCCGCACGGTGCCCAGCGGCCTCGATGCTGAGGTGTAAGCCTGTTTGCGTGCTTGATTGCGGCCTGCAGCGAGGTGTGGTCACGTTTGAGGCTGTGCCAAACTGCAGAAAGCACGTCTGGCTTGTCGGCCCAGTTGTATTTATCTGATTACAGAACAATAAAAAGGCTCTTGAACTTACCTGCCAGCAAGAAACAATAATGAAACCCATCTGTCTCCTGCTTGTTTATAGAGGGAATAACGCACAACCCTAATACAGTCATCAAAAGAGGGTGGTTTTGGGGCTTTGGGAACACATGTATTTGTATCTTACTCAGCCCCAAATTTCTAGGACGTGCTGAATGCCATCAGGCATCACGCTTTGTTCATGACATTGTGAGTTTCAGAGAAAAAACCACCATGTATTTGCTGTGTTTTGAAAAATGAAAAACCACTTACTGGAAAGAAAGGGTAAGGACCATGTTTTTGCCATTAGACCGATCTCCTCCAAGAATATCAGATAATGAGAAGCTTTTTGGAAATAATGAGCTATTTTAAAATCTGTGTGGCTATTGTCTGAAAACTTTTAGGATTTGTGATCTATTTCTGATGTTACTCAGACACAAGTGAAGCAGAAATATCTTCGTGGCAATATACTGTTACCATTGTGGTCAGAGTCAGACTTTCATTTAGCATTTTGGAAATAGTGGAAGGAGCATGATTCGATTCAACATAACTATTGCAAAGTAGCGGATTTCTTTCTTTTTTTTTTCTTCCAGTCAATTTAGAACTTTTAAAATTTGCTAAAGGCCCCAGATATTTTCGAGTAGCTTGAAAGAGATGGTGGTCTTTTTTTGTGAGTAAGTCTGCGCGATGGATGAGCCCTGACATCCAAAGAAGTGAACACAGCTCCAGATCCCATTGATTTTTAATGGGAATGAGCATCAGTGTAACTCAATACTAAAAATGTGATCACAAACAAATTTAAAAAAGCCAAAGAGGAAAAATTATTCTGGCAATTTCAGTGGAACTTTTAAAATGCCTAATTAAATGGAAATCGGTTAATGCTTTTCCAGGCGAACATACAAAATATTAGAAAATGACCGATTTTAAAAGCAGAATTAAAAAAAATTAATGCCGTCCAAGTCTCCTTGCTACTTTGGGAAGCCAGTTATCTAATTAAACTGAAATAACGCTTCAGTGGAGAGTTGGGTTACTTCATTATGCTGCTTTTGTTATTGTAGGTGGTAGAAATGACAGAGAGAGAAGCGAAAACACCCAACTTGAAGTGAGGCATTTGAAAGAGCCAGCAGAGACTGAAAAACGTCCTACCGGGAGTGTGGAGAAAGAGCAAAGTTGGGCAGAAGAGGAATCTAAAAAGCACATGAAAGGCAGTGATGAGGAGAAACTTGCTCACCAGGACGGTAAAAGCAAGGAAGAGGAGGATGGACACCACTTACCTGTTCAAGAAGAGAGACTTCATACAGAAGAAAAGAAACACTATCAGGAAGTTAGAGGAGAGGAGGAGAAGAGCTACCACGATGAAGAAGAAAGCAAAGAGAGCAGCCGTCACGACGAAGAGGTAGAGCGTGCTATTCTCAACAAGAAGTCCCCCTCTGGAGGCAGGAGCGCAGAGGAGTTCCCTGATGGGAATGATCAGCGCCCTGTGGGCCACTGGCATTCGGAGAAGGGAATGCAGAGCCCTTACAAAAGAATTCGTGAAGGTGAAGAGGGAGAGGCAGAGGAAGAAAGAAGTGAAAAATACCATCATGAGTCTGAGGAACGTGATTCCTCCCATCAGCAAGAGCATGAAGAATCTGATGAGAGTGAAGAAACAGAGGAAGAAAAGCAACCCTACAAACCCAAACGTTATCATGGGAAGCATAGAACAGGTGACTCCTCTGAAGAGAAGAGGGGCCGTGGTGGTGAGAAAGAGGAACTAGCTGAGGAATCAAACACAGAGGAGGCCCATCTCTGGGACAAAAGGAACCACCATCAGAAACATCATGAAGAGTCTGAGCAGCAGCATGAGGAGAAGAGTGGTTATCATGGGAGGCATGGGTCTGAAGAGGTGGAGGAGAAGAGGCGTGCAGACCAGGGAAGCGAGGAGTACAGAGAAAGGTGGCAGCAGAGTGAAGAGAGCAGCGAAGAAGAAAACAAGAGGCATCGCCACAGTGAAGAAAGTAATGAGAAATGGCGTGAGGAGAGGAGACACCATGATGGATCACATGAGGCAAGCAGGCACCATTCTGAGGGAAGGACGTATCTTGGAGACGAAAGCGAGGAAGAGCTGGACAGGTACCTCAGCGGTGGCAGCAAGGACAAGCAGCATCGTGCTGGAGGGAGATACCGCTTGTGGGACAATGGAGATGGAGGGTCACAGAAAGCATACGTGCGAGAGCGCAAAGGGCAGGCCAGAAGACACTACAGCACTGAGGACAGGGTAGAGCAGCAGCACTACCCCGGCAACAGTGAGGAGGAGGAGGAGGAGGAGGTAGAAAAGAAGCACCACAGCAGCGATCAGGTGGAAAATGAAGAGGAGAATATGGAGGAGGGAAGATACACAGAGAGGGAAGAGTACAGAAGCCTTCTCCCTGCAGAGAATAAGAGAACCACGGCATCCTACAGCTCTTTCTACCCACTGCTGTGGTGGAAAAGCCGGCACTTTGAGAAGAGGGACGGTGCAGGGGAGCAGCTTCTGGAGGGCAAAGAGGAAGGCAGGCCCACCCTGAACGAGAAGAGTCTTTTCCCTGAATATAACGACTACGACTGGTGGGAGAAAAAGCAAATCCTAAGTGCTCTGAACCACGGACGCACCGAGAAGAGAAATCTTGGCAAAATGAACAGATACGATATGAAAAGGCAATACAACAAGATGGATCAGCTCGCACAACTTCTGAATTACAGGAAGAAATCAGCTGAATTCCCAGAGTTGTACAATTCTGGAGAAGACATGAAAAAACGTCACGTAATCAGGAATGACAGAGGAAGTCTGAGCCAGAGGCCTCTGACAGAAGAGGAGGTATGTGTACTGGTGTTTCTCTGAACAACTAGGGGAAGCTGACTTTACATGCACATTTCTAAATCCATTCCCAAGGCAGCTGTCAAACTGCGTGTGGGAAAACACAAACAGGATTAAGTCACATTGAGAGCCAGATCTTTGAATGGATTGAGTGGAACTACCCGAGGGCACAGTGTGTAAAATAAAGACAATGTGCAACCTCATTAGCTTCTGTCTGCTGCAAGACAGGAGGGGAAAGGGGATTTTCCTCCTACGGGCCCTACCTCTCCTTCTGGGGTCTTGCAGACTAATAAAGTGCAGGTGCCTGTTGCAGCAGGAGCAGAGAGGTAATTGGCAAGCACCGCTTGGTCTGTCAGGTTGTTTAAAACATACAGCTGAAAAGTGAGTTGGGCATTTAGAGTGAAAAATCAGCTACCTGTTGACTTGACTTCCTGGCTGCAATTGTAAAGCAGAACCTGGCTTGCGTTCGTAAGCCCAGTTCGTCCATGAAGTTCCCATATATGTGAGTCCTTTCCTTGTTGGACTTCCTGTTCTGCTTCGGTGTCCAGGAAGACTGAGTTTACACCCATCAGCTAGATGTTCCTCATGTATGTCACGGTATCTATTGCACAAAGCTGGGCTGGGAGCAGTGGAGGTTTAATATTAATTTAGAGAGAGGTTAAACGGTGTTAGCAAGAATGAAGAAGAATTGGCTGCATAACTTGTTTTTTCCCCTAGCATCTGGTGACACAGAGGTGTTCCTCTTGTTGCACGCTGTGCTTGCTGTGTGTCAAAAGCCATCATGAGGCTGTAGCCTCCTAAGGAACCTTCACCTGGGCAGAAGGGACTGCACGCTGGGGGCAGGGCCAGCAGCGGAGAGACAGCAGGTCACCACTAGGCAACGGCGTTTTAAACCAACAAAGATGAAGCTGCAATTAGGACCAGCTCTCCGAATGAGTATTTTGTTGCTTTCCCCAGCCCTAATTTGTTTTAAAAGCAGGAAATTGCACAAATCTCCAAAGTGGGTGCTGCACTGCCGTTAACACCCCTCACCCCCGCAGTGTGCCCAGGGACCAGTCCAGGAGATGTCCACGCCGGAAACGGTCTTCATCTCTCATTTTCATGGAACAAAACATTTGCCAATGTTATTAGATGCGTAAAAGGCTCTTTATGTTTTCACAGGAAAAAGAACTGGAAAACCTGGCCGCTATGGATTTGGAGCTGCAGAAAATAGCTGAGAAGTTCAATGACAACAGGAGAGGCTGAAGACGATCTGCTTTGGCGTTTCAAAGCTAGGTGTAGCTGTACTCACAATACCTGTATTTTGTGGTAAATTCACTGCCACTGGATTGTTGTTTGCCCTAAAAACAGGAAATACTATTTACTGTCCACTATAGTGTAGTGATTTATACAGCTGAAAATGTCTTTCATTTGCTATTATGCTATTGAGATCTGAATAGCATGAATTTTAGTATTATAACCTTTCATGCAAGGCAGATATTTTTAATATGCTTGTGAAAATAATTGTGTTAGTGCTCTTCAGAAATACGTATGTCTGGGTTTGAAATAATAAAAACCATTGATCTTGGACCAAACTTTCTCCTTCTTTATTTGACTGATCGTGTTATTTCGCTGTATCAGATGGATAGATCGGGTAGAAAATGTTGACTTGTGGTTCACCAATATTTTTTAGAAGTTAGTGCCTTTTAGTTGCCAGTTAGCAACAGCACAAGAGGTAAGAAGGAATGCTAATGAGTTTGCTCCGGTAACTCAGAAATGTCCTGTGAATTATTTAGTGCTGGAAATCAGTCATTAAAGAAGCAAAGAGGTTGCCACACCAAATGGGTGCTTGATAATTTGGAAAGCACGCAATGCTTCGGAGTCAATGCATTACGTAGCGTAGTAAGAGGTTTTGCCTCTTACTCAGACTTAAGTAATCCTATGAATTTAATCGCCCACCCAACATGCTTTGCTAACGTGCTCTTTCTGCCTACCACAGGCGGGCGGGTGGTGGTGAGAAGTGTTTCCGAGCCTGCACGCTGCACTGCAGCCAGGCTGATCTTGCACAGGGCGAGTTTCTCGGCAGCCAGCGAGCTGGGGGCAGGATGGGCTCTGGGCAATAAGCAGTACGATGCCTTACACGAGTTAAGTGCTATATGGAAGGAGCCATTTGATAATCTTACGGCTTCGTAGTGTCGTAAAAGAAACGATCCCACAATTAGTTTCAATTGCTCCAAATATCTGGGGTTCAATTTAATTTAACTTATCCAAATGTGTCTTTTACAGACTTTTCTGCTGTGCCAGTGTCTTCAGTTGCTTGTGTACCACCACGCGCAGGAGGTGCTATTATAGAGAATTCAGCCGAGTCACGTTATCAGTAAATGAGCAGTATCTATCATCTCAGCTTAACACATTTAACCCACCTGCTCATTACAACACAAACACGCTCTCCAATTAACTGTAAGGCAATATGAACTGAAAATACGCAGTGAGCTACTGATCCTTAACTGCATGAACATGTCTGTGCCTTGGTGAGACCACTCAAACGTTTCATCTTGTTTAGTCAAGGCACAGGAAGATCGAATCCCAGCTCAAAGAAGTTGACAGAATTTTGACTTGAGGAGGACCACGGTTTCACCAGACTTCTCCAGCAACACTAAGGAAAGTTAGGAAGTGGCCCAGCTGCGGAAATACTTCGTTTGCCCTCTTTGAACTCTGAGACTCCCCCTTTTAAAATTTACAATACCATACAATACGTATTGCAGCACGGTATGTTTTTTTCCCTCCCAACTGGCATGACAGAAAGCACATCTGTGAGTATGTAAACACCTGGAAGCAAATAGCTGTAGTTGCAGCATAGAAAGCTTTCTAAATTGTTCAAGTATGCAAATTTAGTAATGATTTTTTCTTTAAAAAGCTAAGCTTCTGCAAATATGCATACATGAATCAGCAATCTTTTGCTTAAAACATGTCCCTTGAAAGGCTTTAAAACCAACTATTCTTCCATGGCCTCCAAGAGCTTTGGCGACAGCCCTTTTATCTGTCGTCTTCCTCTGTCCTGCTCGTGTTGCTCTGTGGGGCCAACGCCACAAGCACCCAGAGCCCCATAGCTGTTGTGGCTGCTCCTGCCTGTTCCATTTTTATCTCCACATTTGCATTGCCCGGTCAAGATTTTGTGATGGGTAACACTGTATTTTTTTTTTCTTTTTTTTTTTAAACAGCCCTCTGCTACAGTTTACATCAATTTGCATTATTTAAAGGCAGATGTCATGCTTTTGGCATTGCAACTCGGAGATACAATTTAAAACAAGTATTGTTGTATTAAAAGACGTGAACAGCATCTGTATCTCCTTCATCACCCTCACTGAGCAGATTCCGAGCCTGGACGAGGACTTCAGGAGACAAAGGCTTTCATCTAAAGTAACTTTTCAGGTGTTACAATATTGTTCATTTCTCAAAACTCATCTTTATTATACAAATAAAATAATTTTTTCTCAAGTTATTACTTTTAGCACATTATATATGATAAGTAGGATGTAAAACATACATTGGTTGCTTAACCTAACTTTCACTGTGTAAATTTTTACACCTTTGTAGTGCTATAAATCCGATAGCCGTGTACCCACCAGCTCAACAGAAGTGGCAGAGAAGTACCTTCGCCTGCTTTACAGGTAAGAAAATGGAGGCAAAAGATAGTTTTTTGGTATTAGTCTCCTGGCTTACACTGATTTCATCACTTTCTTTTGCCTCTCCCTAGCCTCCAGGCTCCTATCCATTGCTCTAAGCTGGGTTGTCTCAAAATTTCATCACGTACTGAGTGTTGACTGCTTTCAAAGTCCGTTTACCTCCAGTATGCACGTGTGGGCATATAGTAAAAACTTCTCTTCCCTACGCCCCTTTTCCCCCACTAATTCTTGAAGGAAGTTGAGAAATCCAGAATTTTTAAAAAACAGTAAAAACTGCACATCACATTTCTGTTCTCTACCTGTGATTTGCAACACACGGTATGGAAAGGTGAGAAGGGCAACGTGCAGATCCACACGGTTGCTGGAATACAGAGGAGATGGTGAAACCCACAATCTCGCCATTTATGGGTTTTCTGTGTAAGTAAAAGAACGAAAGAAAAGCTTTTCTAAAAATAGGAAAAAAAAAAAAAGACGGGAAGTTTACAAAAAAAGGGAACAGGGGTAGACAAAAACCTGAAGATGTACTGTACCTGTCCACCTAAGGGAAATCTTCAACCACTTCTTTACACAAATTACAACCCCTCTTTTGTTTTACTTAGTTTTGAGCTAATGGTGTCCTAAAAGAGCTTTGCTCTTATCAGTATACAGTATTTTGCAGCTTCATGAAGGCTGATCACTTGATCCCAAAGCTCCAGATTCCCACTAACGAGGAAATTCCACAACGGGAGCCAAGTCCCGCTGGCTGTACGAGCTCCCGTCTGGGCCGAAAGCTCCCCACTGGGGCTTCAACAGGGCGCAGCCAGCGAGGGTATTCTCCTCCTGAAGCCCCTGCTGGACCTTCTTATTTTCAAAAAGAGGGAAAAAGTAAGATAACGAAAATAAACCTTATTAGGAAACACATCCTGCAGTTTAATTGAAAAGGCAAATGCAAAGTTAAAAAAAAAAAATAAAAAAGCTACACATTGTGAAAGGTAAAACAGTAGAATAAATATATATACATATATGGGTTTTCAAAATAGTCATATCTTAAAATAAAAACATATAACAACTCTCAGGAAAAAGACAGGCAGTACTAATAGAGACATTCTTTTAAAATATTTGGTATTTTAATTTACGACCATGCACTTCTGTATTTATTTCAGGAAAACATGGGAACATGCTGTAAAGTTCTGGTATTAGTATTCTTTTTTTATTGTTCCTTTGGAAAGAAGAGTGTATGATTTTTGCTGTTCGTTCTACTTCCTTAAATTACCAACCACAGCCAGGTTCAGTGTCCGAAGGGGGAGCAGATCACTATGGAGAACGTTTTACCCCGATCCCATTCTGGGAAAAGGGGCAGCTAAGTTACATGGGTTGATTTGGACTCAGCCTTTTAAATAAACCTACTTCATCATACCCACTTTTGGCAACAAACCAACAGAATGCCTTTCACTGATGCTTTACCTTCTCTTCCTTTTGAAGTTACTGTGTTTTCAGTGTGATGTTTGCTTCCGAGAGTTTTTCTTCTCATTCTGATGATGTAAAATGGTAAAGAGCACGACAATCCTCCCTACCACGCAGTTCTGCTGATTTTTTCCTGACAGGTGTATGACAGGTACCATTTCTGTGCTGTGAGGAGCACAGAAAGCATACTTGTTATTTCACTAATGGGAAAACTCCCATAATTTAAAAAACAAATCAATTCTTCAAATGTTAACAGTGAAAGTCTTGAACTTTGCATCTTTTAGATGACGGCTCTTCTATCTTCAGTGCTTCTGAATTACTGGAATCAGATTTGCCCTTATCCAAGACAACAGTTATACCAGATAGAAGGTACCCTCCACCTCCGCTCATTGTCAGTTTTGGATGGCTTCGATCTGGTAAGACCTTTAAAAAAACAAAACCCAAAACAAACAAAAAACCCAAGCATCTGTAAAAACTCACTCTGTATGTGCACATCAAATTGTGTAATTTAAGCTTACAGTATAAGATGTAATTTTTTTTTCCCCAGCCACCACAACAAACAGCCGTTTAGAAAGGGTATTTAATTTTAACGCGCAAAGCATCTGCATACCGCAAATCAGTTATAGAAATACATAAGAAGGCAGGCTACTGCCTTACTGATTACTTCTTTGTGGCACTTCCAGCAAAATTATAAAGTCAAGGTTTGGGATACATGAAAGTCTCATTAATGCGTTCAGAACTGGTGCACTTTGCAAGAAACCACAGCCTAACCAACCCTAACTCGCGTGAACATCTTCACCTATCGATCTCCTAACCATTCCCTGATCAATAGGCAGTAATCGTGGCCACCCTTGAATTAAGTCATCCCCTAAATAGTAATTCCTTACGTACTCCAGAAGCCTATGGGCAAGGAGAAAGTCAGGAAAATGCAAGAACCTCTTCAGAGGTGGTGAGCTGCTTAGAAGTCAGACATGCTTCTGCTTCTTCGTAGTCAAGAGGGTACTCCACATTTGCAAACATCTTGTTCAAACAAAGTTAGCTGAACTGACGTTTTTCCCTGTGGAGATGTTTTCCCCCTCACATCTTGTTTTCTTTGTTCACTTCCCGGACCAGAAACTTCTTGTTATTTTAATTCCAGGAAACGTGTTATTTGAAGATGCTGACTTTATAAGTCACCACCATTCTTAACATTACATTTTTTTTTCAGCGATCAAACCAACTGGAAACGAATGAACACTTGTAATATTTTGCCACATCTCTCTTACACGACATCAGCCTGTCCCTCTCTTTATAGGCTAGTCACTACGGCAGCACACAACTATTGCAGCTGTCAGTGTGCTACACGTGTTTCAGCAAATGTTTAAATAAAATGCTTTGTAAGAACAAAATGAAGTATTTCCATTTGCAATTGTTGCAATGAAACATTAAAACTCTTCAGACTATTTTCCCACTGCCCTCAGGTAAAACAAATGTGTCAGCTTGTACATAGTTTCAGTCAGTGCAAAGACTACCTTTTAGAGAGTATTTTGCTCCCCAGTATTCGTGCAGTTTTGAAAACCACTTACTGTAATCCTTACCTGGTAGTTTCGTAGCCAGGTTTCAGACAGCTTTAGGTTAATAACACCGCCTCTTTCCCTCAGCTTCGTGTAACATTCTAATAATGGCTTAAAAAAACCCAAATAGTAGGTTATACAGCAAAACAGTCTCAAACTTGAACAGCTAAAGTAACATACTTGATTTACCTCTTTATACTGGCAGTAGACAACAAAAGGCCTTGAAGGAGCAACAAATTCCAATAAAGCAAGCAGTAAAGGAGTGGGATGAAACTTGCTGGCTACAATTAAGCTGCAAAAGAAATTTCACGCGCGTTAGTTTTCTGCTTCTAAAACCTATTCATCGAGTGACATTTTCTCCTCCTTAGCACAGCGATCAATTATAGTTTCAATGTTGCCAATCAGCATGTTTTCATGGCTCTAACAAGTCCCCAAATATAAAAACAAATCACGATTTCCTACTTGCATAATTAAGAGGCTAAAACACTCGTTCCCTGAAGTGCAGTACATTAAATGCATTGCAGCACTCATTTCAGCTGTGCTGAGCTCCACAATGATTCTTAGGGCCCAGGAATTTGCGTGCTGCTTTCTCTACCCTAAGACCATTGACTGCTAATTGTTGTGCAGAATGTAACCTCAGTCATGATTACCCAAACTGGGCATAAAGTACATTTTTATATTAAAAAGTTATTATTTAGAGTAAAAACAATCCCTTAGTGGGCATGACTAAAAATCTTTTAAAAAGAAATTATATCCTTGCCAACTTAAAGGCTTCATATTTTATTCTCATTTTAATATCACATTACAACTCATATTTACAGATGCTTAGGATTCTCTATAGATATCTAGAGTTTTTCATCAAAAAAAATCACTCCTAAACTGTACTGCAAGAAATGGTTAAGATTCAATTAGTTAATAAGTTGTACTTGTGCAGAAAGAACGGGCTAATTAAACTACTTCTCTAGTATACAGTTACTATATGAAAAGACCCATCAATTAATTAACATTTGTTCTCCAGGGGAATGTACAGCACTGGAGATACCAAATTTACCTAACAAAAGGGAGGTAAAAATGGATGTGCAATTTTCTAAACACGATAGAGGCGAGACAATTCTTTTACAGTTGTTTCCATTTTGGTTTTCTGCTGGCCATGGCCTTATTTAACCCTAATTCCAAACTTTGAAACATTTGTGCTCAGTAATTAACCAAGCGGACCATAAAGAAAACAGACTCCAGACTGTGCCTTGGAAGGCTTGGAGTGCTGCACCGACACTGCCTGGAGCTCTGCCAGACGCCAGCAAGGTAAGCAAGGGATGAGAGAGACTGCGAAAAATCAAACTCTGTCCTCTCATATGGCAGCACATATTGCTGTCAGCAGGTAGTCTGGCCAGTCATGAAATTAATGTAATGGGTGAGAGGGGAGAAGGAGGAAGTAGGGGAAGAGCAGAGAAGGGTATAGAGAGGGTGCGTGGTCGAATTCTGAACACACGGAGTGTCTATGAACTGATTTCTGCTTTCATCATATCAGGAAAATGTAACAGTCTATCTTTAAAAAGTCACCTTTAGAAGAATACCAAATCCCTTTCTTTTTCCCCCTCAAGGCCTATGACAGACTTCAACTCCTAAATGGAACTGAACAAACAGGTCTAGTAGAAGGACTGTGTTACCATGTAACAGCACAGAAGACATAAATTTTATCTTCTGCATTAACTAGTAAACATCATAAAATATTTACAGCTTTTACCTATCCTTTCCCCATTTCTCTCTTGCAAACCAAAACAAAATTCTAACTGCCTGCTTCTACTCACGGGCCAAGTCGTTAGTGTGAAGCATTTCTTTATTCCATGCCAAATTCTCCTGGCTGAGCAGTGTATGTACCCTGTGGTTCTTGATCTCAACAAATGGTGGGCTATAAAAGGCAGATGACTAAAGAAAGGTGATCCTGACTGAGCCATCTGGGACAGTGCCTTCCAGCAACCATAAACTTCTCTTCCCCCCATCGTGCTGAAGACTTCCTAGAGCAAGAACTCGCTCATCCCTTCAAGCATATAATTTGTTATAGCTTCCATGCATTACAAAGGACAAAAAGAGGTATACGAGTGACTCAAAACAAATGAACAAGAGACAAATACTAAATAGGCCTCCTTGAATTCAAACTTCATCAACAACCGAGTGTACTATTTTACACCACAGGAAGAATCAAGTAAAGTCAATTTTTAATTTTCACTTTGTGAGACCACGTACAGATATTAATTATAACGGTGGGTGCAGAAGATGGCAGTAAAACCGTAACAGGACACCGTTTAGGCAGCTTAATGGTCATCCACAGGCATCACCAACAGTGCTGCTGCCAAACGGACATACAGTACTTTTACAAACCTCCCGTTTTTTTTTTTTTATTGCTTCAGAGAACCCAGAATGACCCATTTCTGCACCTTTACAGAAAAGGCTAATTCTACTGCTTCGATTTGCTAGATGAGATAAACTAAAACATGAATGAGCCCGAGTTAAAACATTTCATAATAATAAACCCCAAAATTACAGACAAGCATTTCAATATAACCAGTAAATGTATATTAAAATTTATCCAAGCAGAACAGCTTTATTCCCAGTGAGCCAATATTCTTAGGAGGAAAAAGTGACTATGAATGTTATTAAATTAACTAAATCAATGTTACTTGATTAACTCAAATCACTTCAGCGTTTGCTAAGAACATCATGAAAAAGTCACAATCAGCAAGTGCTCTTACGCTATTGTGGGGCTGCATTTCTAGGAATATGTTTATTGTATTTGTTTTAAACTTCTGATATTAAATCTTCACGCTAAATTGTTCCTTGGGAAGAACTGAACCTGGCTAAAGCAAGTAAAATGAAGTTACGTGTAAAAAAGAAATAGTTATGTGTAAAGAAGAAAAGGACTGTAAAAAAGTCCTGTTTAAAAAAAGAAATTAGTTTCTAAAAACAAACCTACCAAACAAATAAACCCCCAAGACAACAAACTTCGTTCCAGTTTAATAAACTTAAAACCTCAGGTTCTACTTTGCCAATTGGAATGCTGTGATTTTTATTGGCAGTCATTTTGTATTAAATTCTATCTGGATTCTGTTTCTCTTTGGATAGATTTTTTTTTTTTTAATGTTTACTTATAGCTAGTCAGGAAATTACGTCTTTTAGAACATGAAATTTCAAACCATTTAAATAACAGAAAAAATCTCAACCAGGTATGAACCAAGACACATCTGGGTTGACTGATTGCTTGTAAATATTAAGAAAAAAAAATTAGGGTCTTTTTAGAACAAAGCTTTTATTTGTTTTGAAGGGAATTATTTTCTGTAAGTGTGTTTTCAAACAGAAAACCTTTCTGACTACAAACAAACTCACCCATCAGCATTCTTCTCTCTCAACAAAGCAGCAGTTTCCATTAGCTTTTTCCTTCTCTCCCATTGTTTTCTTTGCTTTTCCCGAACCTTTGAACAACAAAACAAATAGTTTGCACTTTAACTGGTAATTATATACTGGATCAATATAGCATGGACGGAATTTTCATTTTTTGCATCTTAGATGGCTTAAGGTAAGACAAAAGACATCTTCCAGAGTTCCATTTTAACACCTGAATAAGCTCTATTTCAGACAGCAGAATTTTAAGTAGATAGACGTTGTAAAATTTGAATAGCCACAATAAACATTCTTACGTTGTCTTTATTCTCTTTTTCTTTGTTCTCTTTAAATTCTACATCTTCAGCATTAATGTCCATTGTGTCTTGCTCTTCTGTTTGGTTGATCTCCATAGCTGTTTCAGGAGTAGATTCCTCTTCCGTTTCCTGTAGGGAAGTCTGCTTCTCATCGGTCAGTCCATTGCTTTCTTCTTCCGCTAGCGTGTTATCTTCAGGGTCTGAAGGCAGAGTCTCTGTAGAAAATGTCCCTGAGAGGAGACTCTCCAGTTTACTGAGAGGAAATTCGTGAAGATTATCGAAAAAAAGTTTTGGAAATCCAAAACAACTGGTAGCAGCTCTAACAGGTCCCCCTCCTGGATACATCTGAATAATGGATCCATAGCCTATGGGAGCAAAAGAGTCAAAAACACATTGGAAAGCCAGGATTTCTGGGAAGCGTACGTTTAAGAACAGGTAAGTAAATTGCCTGCTCTTACTCTAGCCTTCATCAAATTGAACAAGCTGCTGAAATATGCCTTAAGGTAGAAAATCTTTATTGGAAGGACAACAGTTACTGCAACTCAGAAGGACAAGGTAACTCAGAGATTATGCATGTATTAAACATGTTTAGGATTAGCACAGAACATATAAGCAGTGACAAATTGTTAGAAAAGCTAATTTAATTAAGAATTAAAAAGAAATTTTCTACAGAATTTGTAACTTGTAACTATGGAGGTGTTTTGTTAAAAAATAAAAGCTAATTTAAACAATATTAATAGGCAAAGAATTTCTTCAACATCCAGACTCTAAAGGAAGATATGTCAGATGTTTAAACATACTAAAAAGAACTTTCCAGCAGTTATATTGGAATTGTATCTTATTTAATTCACTTCAGAAAGTATCCCTATGGCCAAAAGTTCCTGAAAAAAAACAATTTATACTATAACTCTCTGTGTGCTTCTCAGCCAACAGAGAGCACATCTGGATGCACAACATTACATCACACTTCCTACCTTTCCAGGTGTCTGGAGTATAATTGTCATCTGTGTTTAGTGTCTTTGACTGATTTACGATGAAACTAATTAACTGAGTTTGAGAAACAAGTCAAACTTCACCTTGAATATACTCAAGAAAATGTCATATACTACTTCTAAAATACGCATTTTGCAGATGTTAAATCTCTGGCGCAGTGAACAAGAGGAATGACAGCATTTTCCGTGCTGTGGGCTGTCTGAATTCCAGTGTTATTTCTGTCTTCTGCCATTCACTTTCCTGCACTTCCCAGGTACCTGGGAAGAATCTGCACACAGGCTCCTTACAGCCTTTTCTGAACACAACATCATTATGCTAAGGCAGAAACTAAAATAGGTCTACATACAGTGATACCAACTTTAAATTTCACATTTTTTTAAATAGTGAAAAATAAATCCAACTGAAACATGCAAAATAATACTTTCTCCAACAGAAATACAAATATCCCTTTGAGGACTGGAGGCAGTAAAAATACATTTTAAAAACCGGGAAAGTATTTTGGAGTACTGCCTTTTAGAAGTATCAGAGAGATGTGTGTTTCTTAAGTTTCAAGTAAGGCCTCAGTCCCTACGTGACTAAAGCTATGGCGTTACTTACCTCCCATGCGCTCCATTATCGCGCCCAGCACCAGGCCGGCACACGTTTCCATTACAATCATCTTGTTGCCAGCACGGATGTTTCCTAAAGTCAACATCTGAGCCAGGGTGTCATATCGCAAGTGGCTAGAAGAAAGAAAGTTTTAAGAAGTATCAAATTAGTTTCCTTAGGGTTAGAAATACTGCGTATTACATTTACAAAGAAAATAGCAAAAGTTGGATATGAAGTAAGGTACACATAATAAAGTGCACATCTCGTGCTATGCCAGTCAGACAAAATATTTTTTAAACTTCTTTTCAGATTTATGTTGTTCTCTCTAACATGTCAGTTTTGTAAAGAACAAATGGTATTTGAATGCATTTTCTAATCCAGTAATGTATCCTCAGTGATTTTCATCTGGTTTGCAGTAGCACGCACCACCTGCAATCCTGGGTCAAAACCTAACTCTTCAGACTGCAGCACCTGCACTGACGAGACTCAGTGATAGCCAAGGAAATGGTAACTAATCTTAATAGATAAATAAAGCCAAGCAAAGGAGATGGGGGAAGGAGAAGGAAAAAAGTTTGAGAAGCCTTAAATAACATAAATTGGAGTTTTTTAAATTCTAGTATCTTAGATCTACTTTTACTACTTTAAAAACAATAAATCAGTCCATCTTAAACAATGTCTGTAACGATGCATTATTTAATTTAGGTAAGTGAAAATCAAACACGGCTAGATCTCCGTCGTCGTTGACCCCGCACTCCCGCCCCTCAGTGTTAACCACACGTTTTTAAATTCTGGAGACTTCTGACTGAAGAAGATTTTGAATCCCTAACACATTCAAGAGAAAAATTCCTGCTTCTGGTAGGTGGTTTGTTATTTTGATTACTGAGCCAGAAACCAGAGATGTTATTCCACTGACCAAAACCAGGTAGGAGATGCCTCTGAAAACACAAAGAGCCTCTGTCTACATAGGTAATTAGCGAGACAGCGGTGGTACGGAAATGGTAAAAGCTGATGCTGCATGCGAGAGAGTTTTCACTGCAAGAGCATATTGATTCATCTTCTAGATCACATTATTTTTCATTAATTTACAATGTTTCCATTAACAGGAAGACAGAAACCTGATGAGTATTACTCTGGTATAATACAGGTATTTTGAAAAATATTAAAATATCTTTCCATTATAATTTGAAAAAAGGAACAAAATTAAAACTTACTTAATTTTTCCAGGTTCCCTTGCATAATACATTGTTGAAAGAATGCGAGTGGATGGTTTCACAATTGTAATAATTGCCTCATATCTGTAAGAAACACATAGTAATAGTCTTATTTCAAGCTCAGCAAATGACAGAACTAGTAAGTATTTGCCACATTTTAAAATTCACTTACTTTTTTTTCTTCTTCTTTATGTATTTATCTTGAGCAAATTCTGTTTTGTCTCTGAATGTTGTACTGTTCTCTATTAACTGTTGAACTATTTCCTTGGAAAAGACAATTTATTTTTATTATAGCTGGTATTTATTTCTGATTCATTTCATATATAGTATTTCTTTAAACCCACACTGAAAATATTTCCTTCCAGTGGAGGCACGTATACGACTAACTTATACTGACACTAATGGCAAAGTAAATTTCTACTAAATAACATGAAAAGTGAGGCACTACCCTGACTAGGTGCAGGAATTTAATCATATACTTTTGTCTCTAGGTGTTCTTGAACTACATTAATGCCAGCATGAAAATGATAAAACTGAAAATGCAGATGCAGGAAACGGGGTGTTTTGTGGGGAAGGAGTCTGATAGGTGCCAGAACTAGGTCATGAGAGAGGGCAGACTCGTACGGCCAGAAATGAAGAAAAAGCAGGACTGTTCCTTTCAGCATCAGCAAGTCATCACTGTGGAGCCTCACTACCTACATAATCTTGTCCCCTGCTAAATGTGAGTGCAACTGCTCTGCTTTCCCTAAGTGATGAGCTACTTTTAATTATGCTGTATTTAGAATGAGGCAGTTATGTTTATTGGCAGTTATTATGGAACATGTGTTCCGTCAGTCTAATGCTCCCCATAGGAACTGGACTGCGTGACAGTACCCTCAGTCCTGTGTGAAGCTATACAGGCAAAAATATTTTACAAAATCAAAACAAACCAAGGAACCTGATGTCATACCTAATATTTACTTTAATCCAACTCCCACTTTGGGTCTCTTGTCTAACTTCAGCATCTCTATCTCCGAGGGTATGTTTTTTTCCCCATCTTCTGCTAATTGTTCCCCTGTACTCTGGCTACTTACCAGACATCTCCCTTACCACACTTAATTTCGTCAGCCTCCCAAATTGTGCTAGACTCCTGTACCAGCTCCTACCGTGATGTCGAACGTATTTATTATTTCCTACAACACTCTCCCTGACTTCTTCCTTCTCTAGCTCCCAGGTTTTCCCCAAATTCCAGTTGTTTCCTGGTCTCCTTGTTCTAATCTCTTCCCTTTGCCAATCCAACTCTTCTTCCTCGTACTTTCAGGTTCCGGCTGGAGGGATCGTTAAGACCTCCAACAGAAAAAAAAGCTTTCATTGCTCAAGGTTTGTCTCCATGCCTGCAATACAAGACCAAATGCTGCACGATGCTATTTTGGTTGTTGTGATCAAAGTATTTTAACTGCTAAAATTGTAAGTTTCTATTAAACATGTAGGAAGAGCAATAGTATAACCTGGCCTCATGGGAGTTTGGAGGGTGGTGGTGGGGAATGACAGAAGGAGTGTTTTCAATGTGGACACTGCATCTCCCATTGTGCTTTAAGAACCTGCTCCAAAGTACAGTGGTGCAAGTACTTCTCACCTTCTATTGCTATTTTTCAAGCCATTATTTCTTAAAGTCCTTCAAACACTTAAAATGTACACTTAATGGTGTGAAACAGCACATCTTTCTTTTTTTGCTATATTCTTGGGAAAAAGTTAAATACAGTGCCTGGGTTGTTTGGTTTTGGGTTGTTTTGTGGGTTTTTTTCCCCAGTAAAAATTACAGTGAGGAAGCTGGGGAATATCTCAGCAGGGTAATCAAAACAAGCCAAAGGGAAGCTGCGGCATTCTGCAATGCCCTGGGAGTACGTGCCATTTCATGTCTGCCGCCTAACGCCTATCCCTCAGCACCTGGGAAGGATTTGGGAAGTGATGGAAAATCAAACCCCATCAACAATGAGGTGGGTTTATTTCAAATAACATCTCTAAACTGAGCCTGCATCACAAAGACATGCCATTCACAAACATGAATTCAAATTTTACCAGACATTTATGGAAGAATAGTATCTATTGCTGCTAATACAACACAGTCTAAAATGATTATTCAGCTACAGTTCAGAAGCCAGAGTTAACAAAGCAGGATATTTTAATAACCTAAAATAACAGTATGGTAGATGTATGGCACAGACATGCTGAGGACATACAGAAAAGCCACAGTGATCTTCTGCCACGGATAATGAGAATGAACAGAAAATGTCAAAGCTATCAGCCTGATTAGTACATTCTTCTCAAAGAGAGAACACCAAGAGCAGCACAACTGCGGAAACAGAAGAAATACCATTCTCAACTCCTATGGACCCGTGATTAAGCAGGCAAAAGCAGAACAACTGCTCTGAAGAGAAGCAGCAAACAGCAGGATGCAAAGAGGAGATGAACTTGATGTAAGCATGAGCAATTTCTTATTCTTATTAGAAAGGGTAAACCAAAGATGAGAGAGAATTTTGCCTGGTAACACGTACAGAACAGAACTGGCTGCAATGGTTTATTAACGTTTAAGATGGCCTCACTTCTTTTTGACAAAGCAGATGGCCTCACTTCTTTTTGACAAGGCGTGGGGTAAATTCCAATCCCTTTTCTAACAGAATGGGACTCATCTCTTGAGAGTATTCTTAGCTTCTGAGGTGCAGATAAAACACAGGCATCACATGTGTTTGGTAGGTACCGCCTAGAGGCACACCCATGGTACGTTTGTTACATAGTGGTGTTTGTTAAAACTTTGGTGTTTATCCATAATCCTTATCTACCCCTTTGGTAGTTTAATTACTGCACAATTTTAATATGTCTAATACAGAAACAATATTTTGAACGTTATAATCAAACAAAACTAAAAGGTGATTACGTGAGCTGTATTTCCGTAATGGTTTTAATATTTCTTTTTGTCTGTTATGACTTCTGATGCTGTAAAAATTCATACTTTACTCTCTATCAAAAGAGTTGCCAACCTTACATGAAGTTTTCTCTGAAAATAGCCTTTGCATTTTTGTAAAAACAGATCTTTAGGAAAAACATGTCTTGGGCAGAAGAACAAAGAAAAAGCACTGAAGCCTATGCACCAATAAAAAGAATAGCCTCTTTTGTAAGCTAAAATACAACCATCAAGGTAGCACAGAAATGACACCAAAACCTTATTTTTACCTGTCCTTTAATACCCTTGTCCTTCAAAGCCTTTATGTCATCATGAGTCAGTTTTTGAGACTTTCCATCGTCAACTATGTTACGATTATCTGTACCTGCTTCTTTTGTTTCTAAAGGAAAAGGATATAGATTTGTAAAATCTAGCTCTAAATATCTTTAAGTTGGAGAAACACATGATTTTAGTTTCACAGAAAGCAGACGTCTCAGGATTAAACCCACATGCTTCATGGCCTTGCAAAGTATTGAAACGTAATACGTAAAATACACCTTAGTATATATATTCACCCAAACTAAGGTTCAAATTTTCTCCCATATTAAAAAGCTTATTTGTTACAGGACTAGTGAAACAGCAGATTGAGACAAAACCATGCACTTTCATGACAGAAAGAATATAAGTAACGTTAAGTTAACAAATGATTAATAGAAAGCTTTTTCATCATCTTTGGTATTATCAAAGAAACAAATTAATTGGAACTCATTTTTCCAAACACCAGTTGATCTTCTGTAATACCTGTGGTAGTCTCTTCCACCTCTTGCTTTGGCTGGAGGTTTCCACCACTGGTTACTTCAAATGTAGTTCCGTAAGTATGTCCGATGGCGTTATCCAGATAGAACCACTGCTTCTCAAAAATAATTTTTCTGAAATTATAAAAAAGTTAATGATATCAAAAGCATTATTTTTACTAGGTCTGAAAGCCACAATAGTTTAAACTATAGCTTCACATACGCCATTTTTACGTATATCCTTGGAGAAAACCAGAACAAGCATCAGAAGTGAAATTAACCACAAAACCACATTAAACTGAAACTGGTTAAGAAAAGAGCAAAGAAATTAAATTGAGCGTAGAGTAAGAAATTTTTTTTTTTCCAGTTTAGAAGAATTCTAAAATGGCAGATAAAACAAGGCTATAGCGCTTGAATTATATAGTACCATTTTTGACAGCGAAAGTCAGAACAAGGCAAGGAATCAAATTAATCTGAAGTATATTAAATCTAGGCTGGATCATGCAGACTAGTGCAAAAAGATGAGCATGAACCTGTATTTTCCAGAGCTCCTTTGAAATAACTTTTGCCAAAAGACTATGAAGAAAACAGACAGCAGCAGAGAGTGTCATGTAATCCTAGAAATGTTTCATACCAAAAAAAAGGCATTTTATTCTCCCTTTCATTTTGATTGCACTAAGGGAGGTTTGCATTTTTCCTTCTTCACACAAAAAAGGACGCCACAAAGCTTTTCACTTTCAGGCTGACCTACAAAGGTTTCCTTGCTGACCAAAGAAATACTGATCTTGTCAAATAAAAGAGGTACCAGTGTCTATGCCACACACATGTGAACCAAAACTTACCAATATGAGCTCTTATTGTGCTGATTATATTCATCACTAATTCCAAAGCTAAGCAAAAAGGTTGACTACTTTGTTACTTCCAGTTTTCTGCTGACTGAAGTATGCCATTCAAACAAATATTTTACATATGGTATTGTTTGTATTCCCAAATACAATCCAGAATTTAAATAAAGCATAAGAACAAAAAGTTGTCAGAAACATTACCAAACCCCCGTAATAATAAAAATTTAACAGCATCATACTTGCTCACATGAAGTCTCCTAAGCCAGATTTTAAAAGACTAGTAAAAGATTATAAAAGAATTGAAATGACTGAAAAGAATTTAGAAAGATAAAAAAAATATGTGCATGAGCTCAAAAATAATTTTGATGACTATTCTAAATAGAATATCCAACCACAGCTATCGTCACATTTTCTTGGAGTGTCCTTACCCTCAGCAGATTATAGAAAAAGAAAAATTAACGCATAAATTATTTAATTTCCTGTGGCAATATTTGCTCTGACTTTTTATTCCTTCTTTTATGATAGGGGTTTTAAACAAAAACTGAAGAAGGACCTAACAAACAGATCTTGGCAGTGCTCTGCAGGCTAACAAAATAACTACCTGATTTTGGTGCCGGATTCTGCTGGTGAACATTAGGCCTGTCAATAACCAGTACTCCCAAATTCCTGGCTCTGAGCTATGCTGTTTTTAAAGCAGTCTCATTTGAGCATAGTACCTTTAAATCTCCACGCTACCAAATCAGATGACTGGCCACATTAATCAGTACTGACTTCTACACACTGGTCTATAAAATTGCCTGCTGCAAGGGGAAGAGCCCAGCCCGTATCCACTGATTACTGTATGTCCTGCTGGGCTGCAGGTGCTTCTTGCTATGCCAGTTGGCCTAGGAAAAATAAACAGGAGACCTTTCATAGCATCCTCTCCAAAGCAGTAACTCTCCAGAACTGACAGCTAGCATCTTCCTACAGTCTAACACCGATAACACCGAAGCCAATCCCTATTATTAACAAGGCAATGCTGCATGTCACAGAAATTACACACCCCAGAGACATGACAGGCTGAGAGGGTTGGGATTGTTCAGCCTGGGGAAGAGAAGGCTCTGGGGAGACCTTAGAGCCCCTTCCAGTCCCTAAAGGGGCTCCAGGAGAGCTGGGGAGGGACTCTGGATCAGGGAGGAGAGCCATAGGACGAGGGGGAATGGTTTTAAACTGAAAGAGGGGACATTTAGATTAGATATCTGCAAGAAATTTTTCACTCTGAAGGTGGTGAGGCAGCGTCCCAGGTTGCCCCGAGAAGCTGTGGCTGCCCCATCCCTGGAGGTGTTCAAGGCCAGGTTGGACGGAGCTTGGAGCAACCTGGGCTGGGGGGAGGTGTCCCTGCCCATGGCCGGGGGGGGGGGACTAAAAGGTGGTTTAGGGTCCTTCCCACC
>VZSZ01007832.1:81851-100067 GCA_013398815.1 Ibidorhyncha struthersii
CCGCCGGCTCATGCGCCCCCGCGCGCCAATGGCAGAGCCGGCGGGGGGCCGGCCGCGCCTGCGCAATGAAGCAGTACAAGCCGAAGAGACGGAAGCGTGTGCTCATGAGAGGCGGTGAGCCCCGCCTCCTTCTCCATGGCGACGCCGCATGCTGCCTCTGGATTGGCTGCAGCGCCCGGAAGTGAGGGGTCGGCGCCAAAAGGGAACGCTGAAGGGAAAGAGGGTGGTCCCTGTTTCCTCAGGTGGGGCCTTTACTGCCAGCACCGCAGGCCAGAAAAGCCTAATTTAACTTGAAATATCTTCTGATAACATTTCTGGGTTTTTAGCTGCGTTTGCCGCTGCGTCGCCAAAGCGAGGCCTGCGGAGCGAGATGAGCAGGGACCCGAGGGGCGGCAGGGGGTGCGCCCGGGGAAAAGGCCCTCAGGGGTGGCGAGGAGGGTGGCGAGGGGGATGGCGAGGCGGATGGCGAGGCAGAGGACAGAAGGGAGAGTGGAGAAGAATGCCCGAACCTGGTAAGCCAGCCCGTGTTTTGTGAAACCTTAATGCTTTTGTTTTGACTGACTAAGCGAATACATCTGTTTGCCTCCTGGCGTTGTCCCTAAATAAGGGTTCTTCACCCGGTGTGCAAAAAAACCCAGTCGACACACTGAGTCGAGATATTTGTCTTTATTTCAGTTGTGCAGAATTGGGTGCTGGGCATTTAGCAGTAGCCAGCACACCGCGTGTTTCTCGCAGTCCAGTATTTATAGGGATAAGATACAGCCCATTGGTGAGCTACAGTTCCTTTACCATCCCTCATCATACGTATGCATTCAAGTTAACATTTTAAACATTTTGGGAGATCTCCTTAATTAGCGTGGTCATTATTTACAAGTGCGTTTTAGAATTACGCTCTTCTAAGTCGTCTTATCTCAACTCCATTCTAAAGATGATACCTCTTGTTATCCTACACTCAGATCAGAGACCAGGATTGCACTCCCTTCCATGGGTCTTGTTTGGCTGCAGTGAGCTTTTGACATGGTAATCCTTCAACAATTCAGTTTCTTTGATCTAAGTTTTGGCTAATTGTTTCTACATCTAATCCAGGTGGATGTGCAAAGACACAATTAAATTTAATTGTTTCTACATCTAGACCAGGTGCAAAAGACCCAATTAGGTTTTACTTTCAGGAGTTCTGCTAAAGTTCAATCAAAGTTCTATTACTATTTTATATAAACGGCTTAACTAACTTTTTGACTGTATTCTTTTGACATCACCCGTGGTCAAAAGAATCGCTGAGAATAAACCTTGGAAAGTTTTAGTATTCATGTTGTTTTAATTTTTTTTTTTTTTTTCAGTAAGATCTCGGCTGGTTCAATCAACGCTGGATCAGTTTATTCCCTATAAGGGCTGGAAACTTTATTTCTCTGAAGGTATTTTTAGACAAAATTATATGTAGCAAGTATTTTATTTCATTTTTTTTCTCAAAATGGTTATGAGTAGAGGGAATAAGTTCAACAGAAAGCAACTGAAATTCCTATTTGTTATATAAAAAAGTGAATACAATAGAAATTTCAGTCTTGTGGCACACTAATCTCTGTGGGCTCCAAACCTTGGAAAGGGATCTTGAATAGCATAAAATATCCTTCTTAGACCTGTTCCATTAGCCACATAAAACCTGCAGTCTGTCAAAGACTGGAATATACATACCTCTGCTGTACTTTTCTTGACCCTATGTGCTTGTCTTATGTCATCTTAGACAAAGTTCTGGTTTGTAACAGGTTGTATAATAGAACATTACTGTGATACTGTAGAGATCTGTCATCTTCCTCAGTTTTGCAGTGCAGAAAAAGAAGGGAAGAGAAATTGCCTGTTCGTGTTATTTTGTGAAAGAGAATTATTTACGTTGATTACTAATGCAAAGTGTTTCTAATTAGCTTATGCTGACAAGTCTCCTTTTGTCCAGAAGACTCAAGCCTTTGAAAAGTTTTTCATGCAACGCATTGAGCTTTATGATAAGGTAAAAGCAAAACAAAACACTTCCCCCACACACCCTATTGCTGATACAATAACATTCCAGATTTTATATGTTTTCTCCATGAAAAATAACTCTACCATAGATAGGAAATGTTTATGATGGGATTTGGATGTGTTGTGTTTATAATTTTAAGCTTATTTGTTAACTTAAAATGTTTCACAGGATGAAATAGAAAGAAAAGGAAGCATTCTTGTGGATTATAAGGAACTAATACAAGACAAAGAGCTGACTAAATCAATACCAAGTATATCTACTGAATTAAGAGATATGCCTCAGAAAATACTGCAGTGTATGGGTCTGGCAATTCATCAGGTAAATATGATGTTCTAATGCATAGAAGCACAACCCTCACAAAGAATCAGTGGGACTTGCAGGTCCCAGTTACAAAGCCCAAATCTCTATTTTTTCTGTCTTACAGAAATTTACTGTTTATTCAAAACTCAAACTCTTCCATCTCTCCCCCATTTCTGTATGGCCTACAAAATCCTATTTTGAAAATGCTTTGTGGTCTTGGTACATTTTGCTTATTCATCATCAAAGTAGTTGATCCAAAACTAAGTGTATTTCAAACACTTATTTAGCAGGGAGTTCTAATTCCCGTCTCATTAATGTACCGTGAGTTACATGTGCTGTGTCACACCTCATGCAGCTGGTGGGTGAATGGTGAGCAGAGTCAAGAATTCCTGGCTCTGTTCAGTGTCTCTAAGTAGCACTTCACGGCTTGTTGACAGGCAAGCTCTCAGATGGTTGTGCTTTAGTCAAATACCACACATTGATCAGCATTAAATATTACTGTATCCTGTTTTTTTCTTTAATTAATGAAGCAACCACAACAAATGTGTTCATTTTAAACTACCTTTAAAATGAACACATTTATTTAAATTACCTTTAAAACGAAGCTTAAAACTGTTCAGAAAGAAGAAAAACACTGTTTAACATAGGTCATTAGACAGTGGCTCTTTAGATTCTAGCAGTGGGTCTGACCGTAAGGGGTAGTAATCAAACTTAATAGCAAATTGAATCCATGTTGCGTGGATACTAACGTTTGTCTCTGCCTTTCTGTTCTGTCTAGGTGCTAACAAAGGACCTCGAAAGGCATGCTGCAGAGCTGCAGGTGCAGGAAGGATTACCGCTTGATGGAGAAGCTATCATAAATGTGCCTCTCATTCATGCTAGGTAATGCGTGTTGAGTATTTGTTCTGTTTTCAGATTTATTTGGATTTCAGGATTTATTTGCCTAATATTGTCTAATGGTTGTCAGTGTCTGTGTGTGGTGCTGAAGGCTTACTTATTTAATTGAGAGATTTGGCTCTGAAGCGATTTCCAGAAGAACAGTCTACTTTTTGCTTTTTCTCTTCACCATGACAAAATCTAGACTGTCATGGTGAAGAAAAAAGCAACCTGAAACCTGTGAATAAGCTGAAGAAAAGCTTATAAATAGAAAAGTAAGATAAGTAGAATGACTATTCTGTGAAACACGTTTTAATCTAAAATGGAGAAATGTATTTCATCTTCTTCTGTTTACTAGAGAAGTTGGGAAGACATTATGACCTAGCCTTTTGTTAGCAAAAGGCTTGTCTTCATATAGAAGTTGATTTACATTTGTTAAATGATTACTGGTATGGAGGTCTCAAGAATATTAATTCTAATTAATGAAACTAATTTGAAATGAAGAAGCTGAGGTTGCACTAATTCTGAACAAGCACGTACTTACAAGAATCATCATTATTATTTTAAAAATGTGACTTTCTTAGTGAAACAAGCCCTTAGCACAATTATTTTTTCTTTGTCAGAAGTAATGGCATCTAGACATCAGGAGTCTGAGGGGGACTGGGAGTATAAGCCGTCTTTGAGATTGTTTTGTTTTCTTTCTTTTTTTTGTGCTGGTTTGGTATGGGAAAGCAGCATGTTTGGGCATGGCAGGCGGATTTAATTTGGGGTTTGTCACACTATGGTATATGTCTAAGTTTTGCATTATTATAAAACTGCACTCTTAACGTGTTTAAGAAAAACCTGTAGCCAAAAAAAGGCGTATATAAGCTCTCATATTCTAAGAGGCAGTTATGGACCATTATCCTGTAGAGGATAGTATTCAATAAGTCAATAAAATATCATGCTCCTAATATGGTTCTGCAGCACAGGCAGGGTTGAACAATGAGATGGTGGTATTCAGGGTCCTAAGTGGAGTGAGCAGGAAAAACCCTGGATTTCACGAGCCAGATTCTTCTTATTGGTGCCCAGTGACAGGAACAGTGACAGGAACAAGGGACTGCGGGTACAAATTAAAACACTTAAAACTCCATGTGAACACAAGAAAATGCTATTTTACTGTGAGAGAGGTTGTGTGCTCTACATCCGCGAACATATTCAAAACTCAGCTGGACATGTACCTAGGCAACCTGCTCTAGCTGACCCTGCTGGAGCGGGAGGGTTGGACTAGACAGTCTCGTGAGGTTCATTCCATGATAAATGATTCTGTTTAAAGTTTGTTATTCTTAATTATTTGACCAGGTATTCTTTGTGGGCCTTAACAAGGTGCAGTGTGTTGTACTTGATGACAGGTTCTTATGTCTTTGAAACACAAAACCTCACCTTTCCTTTTGGAGCATAGGTGTAATAAATCTTTGATCCTTTTGTGTTGCAAATCTAAACTCCGGTCTTAATCTGAAATAGTTCAGAAAGATGGTTAGAGCTGACTATAAAGTAATTTCTGTTGTATCACTAGTCTTTGTTGTTTCCAGGAGAGAGGTATCGCTATATAAACAAACAGTACAGCTGTTGATGTATATACACTTGGGGAATCTTAAATGTTATACTGCTTTCTAGAACAGGAACCAAAGACTATGCTATGGGTCCACAGACAAAATATTTCTAATTGCTCTGGATTACTGTTAATAATTAGTGTGTAAACCTTGTTGTTGTTGGATGTGGGATTTTTTTGTTTGTTTGGGTTAGGTGAGGTTTTGGGGGTTTTCATTTGGGGTTGTTTTTTTTTTTTTTTGTTCTGCATTTAGGCATGGTAAGCTCTCAAAATGTTAACGCTTAACTTTTGTGCAGGGTGTACAACTATGATCCGTTAACGCAGCTGAAAAACGTTCGGGCCAACTGCTATGGAAAATATATTGCCTTGCGTGGTACTGTTGTGCGCGTCAGTAACATTAAGCCTCTCTGCACTAAGCTCGCTTTTGTATGTGGCACATGCGGAGATGTTCAGAGTGTACCTCTACCTGATGGAAAGTATACTCTTCCAACTAAAGTAAGTTAATACCATTTAACTTAATAGTTTTTCCTTACCTGTAGTGGTTTGACAAAAAGCAGCGTCACTGGTATTAAAGAAAAAAAATAAAACCTTTACAGCTAGGTTAAACAACTGACATGTTAGGAAAAAATTAAACTTACCAGGCAACATTGTGTTACTGCATACTCTTGTTATTTGAAAAAATTTCTATCCTGCTGAAACAAAAGCAGTGTGAAAAAACTCCCAAATCTAGAAAAAGAATTATCTCTCTTCATTTCCATTTCACCAGTTACATTTAAAAGCATCCTCTATCTCGCTGCGGTGGTTTTCTGTGCTTAGATAGGGTTTTTTTATGGGTTTTGTTTAGAACTTTCTATTTTAATTTCAGCGTTTTTTATCTGGATTTAACAAGTCATTAGACATAGGAAAATGCCCAGTTATTTTGTTATCTGATGTGCTCAAGTGAAAAAATTATCTGCCCTGGTACATCTGCAAGTATTAAAAAAAAAAAACAATCAAACAGAAAACAAACAAAACAAAACCGAAAACCAACACCCCAAAAAAACANGGATCACACAATTCAGCTGTATTTGCTCTAACAGCTATGAGTCAGGGTTCAGGTGTCTGTGCTTGATAGCTCTTCATTAATTATGTATGTGCTAATTTGTAGTCCTCATTTAACTAGCTTTTTTTCTGGAACTGGTGTTAATGAACCGCATCTCTTTGCCTTTTTTTTTTTTTTTTTAAACCAAAAAAGGCAATTCCAAATTATGCTTTTCAAAAAGGTTGCAAATGAATTAAAATTGCTGTTGTTACAGTGTCTTGTTCCCGAGTGCCGTGGCCGGTCCTTCACAGCTGACAGAAGCTCTCCTTTGACCACTACAGTGGACTGGCAGTCTGTTAAGTAAGCGCGTCTTCCCTTCTGCACAAAAATGTAATGCAACAGGGTAGTCAAAAAATGACAGGATGGCTCGTTCCATGTTATACCGTGTAATTTTATTCTTTTGCACAAGTATACTTTGTATATTAAACCTACCCAATATAATAGCTTCTTGGAAATTCCCCCTACCACGACTGAGTTCTTTGAGAAATGTTCAGTTTGTGCTCTTTGCAGCTTTTCTTGGTCATTTCTAATTGTATCTGTTATTTAATGATTCCCTTTAATGAGCTGTAAGTCAGCTAGAAAAGGCCTATTAAATGACATTGGTCAGCTGTGACAGTTGACTTGAATGAATTGAAAGTAAATTTGTGGGTTAAAAATCTTAGTTTGAAGTGATATTGTGTCCCCCCGTCCGTAAGTTATATGCAGTAGAAGGAAATAGTGCTGCATCTGCCCGTTCATCTACTTTCTATGTCTAATCAGCAAGTAGGTATGCCTACAATTTCTGAGACCTTTGCTATGGGGGAACAAGTTTGGATTTCTTTATTAATGTTCTGTAATAGAAATAATTTAAAAATTCATTTTAAAAAAGTGCTGATGTTCTTGTCAGCAGCTCTAGAGGGTGCTGTTTATTGCAGCTTCTTAAGAAAAGCTTGACTCTGAGCTTCAAGGAAAACTATCAGAGCTCTAAGCGCAGAGCCGAAACTGGAAACTTTTAAAGAACTTGTTAGTTGCTAGCCTTTTACAACCATACAAAGAGTGAGCTACTGTTCTTGTTATGGCCTGAGGAATTTCTTTGGCTTTGCTAGGGTTAAAATGCCAAATAAGCGTTCATTGGGGCTACAATGTCTGACCTCTTAATTTTTGTACATGAGGTCCATCTTATTTCACATACTGTAATTATTTCTATGTGAATATGCTCATCAGTGCTAGAAGATCTGATTTTCAACATTGTTTGTTATTTCTGGACTTCATAGTTATTGCCTTTCTGGGTTTTATTCATAATATATAAAATGTATTTACTAAAGTCTGAGCTGAAACAGTCTGTTTCTCCAAATTCAGCACTGCTTTTTTTACTATTTATTGGGGCATTTCTGCTGTCTCCCTTTTCAGTTTGGAAAGGATTGGTTGGAAGCACACAGCTGCAGATCTTGTATGCCATAACTGAATAGGCAATATGAGCGTACGCTAACCTCGTGTTTTGCAGGGTGCAGGAGCTCATGTCGGATGATCAGCGAGAAGCAGGCCGAATCCCTCGCACAATTGAATGTGAACTGGTTCAAGATCTTGTGGACAGCTGTGTCCCAGGAGATATGGTCACAATTACAGGGATAGTTAAGGTGTCAAGCACTGAGGAAGGTAAAATACATCATCTGAGAACACCTTTTCCTAGTGACTGCACAAGAACAACAGCCATCCCCCTCAATTTGTGCTCTTAAAGTTGTAAATGCATTAAGAGTATATTGCTTCAGAAGTTCCCAAAGTTTCATAACAAGGAGTTATTTTAGAAAAGCCCAAAGCAGTACTGTCCCAGAGGAGTGCTGTCTCTAATGTCTGCTGATAGAGAGGGGCTTTCACAACCCACTGCCCTGTGGTCCCAAATCTGCAGTGCCAGTCTGACGTCTGAGATGTTTCAGTATGTTGGCTGAGAGGAAAGCCTTCTCTGGACCACTCATGTATGGGGGATGTCCTTATTTCCTAAAGTCTTCCCCCCCCCNAGAACTACAGTACTGATTTACTGTGAAATCCCATTCTCTGCTCAGTAATCACTGGAGGATATAAAAATGATGAATTATTAAACTACATGTTTAATTCTTCTCCACTATGGATTTTTTTTCCTGTAAGAGTTGAGCAGAAACATTTTTATATTCAATTCATATAATGTAATAATTTAAAATTCCTGGAAAACTTCATTTATTTGGGGAGAAAATTCTCTCTCCTAATCCAGCAAAATATTTTATTGTCTACCTAAAATGGATGGAACTTAAAGAACAAATGCAACTAGAAACTTACAAACTTTGTATCAATTTTTGAATATGTAGATGTTCAATTACCTAAATATTAACATTTTGCACACGACTTACTATTTCTTAATTACCCTATGCCATTTGTAAATAACATCAGTACTTAATGATACAAAAAATATTCCTTCATCCTTTCTCAATTTTTCTAACAGGAGCTTCTAAAAACAAGAATGACAAGTGTGTGTTCTTGTTGTACATTGAGGCAAATTCTGTCAGCAACAGTAAAGGACAAAAACCAAAGCATTTTGATGATGAGACTTTTCAAAGATCGTTCATGGAGTTTTCACTTAAAGACCTCTATGCTGTTCAAGAAATTCAAGCTGAGGAAAATCTGTTCAGGCTTATCGTGAAGTAAGTTGTGCCAGACCTAGACTAGGTCTAGGATTAGACTTCTGAATTGGTGTGACCAACATCAGCCAGCTAATCTTAAAGCTATGAAATGTCTAAGGCTTGTGCAACAGACACCACAGAGGTTTAATAAACTTCAGCAGGCTTGGGAGGAAGTGAAAGTATTGCGGTGGGGATGTCAGGACTCTGGGAGGGATTGAAGGATACAGGGAAGTTAGGAGTGTTTCAGTTCAACCCTGAGAAAGCAAGCCATGGGTAAAAAGGGCAATTAATTAATGTTGTTCCTCGCTGAGCAAATTCAGCTCGTAAGCACTATTTTGTTCTCTGCTCTACTTTTCCGACACCAGAGGAAAGAGGCGCAAGAACTGAGCAGAGGGTGTGAAAGACCCTCTGTTCAGACCAAGAAGTAATATTCTAGCTGGGATGTCCCTGGGGTCCTCCCAGTGGAGTCAAAACCCACAAAACTAGCGCCTTGAAAAGGAGGGTTACAGGTGGTTACTTGATAAAGATAAGAACGGGTGCAGAAACCACTGGGAAACTGGTTCTCCTCTGTGTTTGTGCAAACTGAAGTGAAAGGCTTTTCTTATCATTTGAAGTGCATCTGGTTATCTGCAAATTTCAAGAAATTTGATGCTTTTACATTTAAACTGATTCTGTGGTAAATTCAGCAACAACTAAACAACATGTAAGTATTAACTAAATTTAAGTATTAATTAAACAATATTTAAGTATTTTTATATATTTAAGTATTCTGTGACAAGGGAGACAGAGCAAGCAATTATTTCGTAGTAATACAAGATTTATATTCCCCTTATGTTAGTGTTCTTTGTTTTTCAGCTCTCTCTGTCCTGCAATTTATGGCCATGAGGTAAGTAATTTAACAGCTCTGCTTGTAACTTCAGTTTGAATTGTTTATGCCACAGGAAACTCCTAAAGGATTTATAATGCGTCTCTGGGGTGAGGGGAAGGGGCAGGGACTGTATTTACAGGTGACTGCATGTCACATACCCTTACGTTCAGCCATCCAGAAGGAAAAGGTTATTACAGCCAGTTCTAGGGAGCTGTCAGTATTGGTCACCATGATCAAATAATTATTAGTGTTGGTATGTCCCACTACAGATTGTAAAGGCAGGTTTGGCACTGGCGTTATTTGGAGGATGTCAGAAGTTTGTAGATGACAAGAACAGAATCCCTGTGCGAGGAGATCCACATGTTCTGGTCGTTGGAGATCCAGGATTAGGAAAAAGTCAAATGTTGCAAGTATGGGTTGATTTATTTCTACTGATTGTATTTTATTGTACTGATTTATTTCTGTCTGATTGTATTTTTCTCAAACTCCTTGCTAACTTGACTTCTTGCAAACATGGTAGGATAGCTGTGCTATGACCAAAGGGTTGCCTGAGCCTGGCTGGAGTTATTTTTTCATGTAGGATGCCTCAAATATAGGATAGTACCCAAAGGGGTCTCCTGCTGTCCTCTCCAGGGAGCCTTGCAGAAGGGGTCCAGCCTGTTAAAACATTTACCAAAGCAGGTATACTTGGTCAGGTCTGTGGGCTGTCAAGTATAGGCTTGCTGTCCTGTCCTTATATAGTTGTTTGGGATTTTTTTTTCACCAACCCTTTTCCCCGGTGGGGAGTTTTACTCCTTCCTATCTTCATTTAGCTGATCCATTGTCAAATAAAATAAGTACGCTCTTGGAACTAATGCAACTTTAAATACCATGTCACTCACCTTCTGTGAGGTTTACTTCCATTCTCTTACCCTGTTTCTATGTTGTTAGCACAGACCTTGGCTTTCTGGGAAAGGGACCTGCTGCTGCATTTGGGCTTTAATCTTGCTGGGCATTTCTGCATGACTGACAAAATCAGTTAGCAATAGAATTTTTTTGTCTTGGATGGAATGGTTTTCAGGTTTCATGTCTATTCCCACGGTTACTGGGAAGTAAAAGAGGGATGGAGTTCACCTAGACCTGCAGCATTGCATACCTCGTTTAAAAAGTCTGAGGCTTTCTAATGTGAACATATTATGTTAGGATATGACCTGCGATAACTTAACCAAAGTGATGGATTTATGTGCAAGCAACTTGGCAAAAAAAAAATTTTTTTTTTCCACTGTTTGGGGACTCTCTACCATAGAGTACATGATTTGTTTTTTCACATGGTTACTAAATAACAGAGTGCCATTCAAGAAAAGCTAGCAATCTGTTCCTCAGATAAGATCCTGAGACAAGGCTCCTCTCAGTCATCACTGTCACAGGAAAAAAATCCCAAGGTGAAAACCAAAGCTGTGTAGGAGCCAGGGTTTTTTTTTTGCTTAGTTGGTTGGGTATTTTATTCAATACTCAGTGCCTGGCACGTATCTGGTACGGAACAAATATGCTTTGGGTGTTATCTTTTAAATAAAATAGAGGCAGCAGTAACTACAGAGATTTACTGGGAAAATCCAGTTACAACTGTATTCTAGGCAAATTTAACTGCAACGCGTCTGTGTTCAAGCTTACCATGCTTTGCTTTTCTAGTTCATATTTCAAACTGTAAGCTGCTCTCTGGATACTAGAGGCATGGAGAAGACTAGGACTGTCCTTTATCCCCTTGCTGTGGGGAGAACTATGCATGTTCCTCTGAAGCAGCTTGTGTTGGGCACTAGGACAAGACATTAGTCTAAATAGACTTTGGGGGTCTGAAGATACAGAAATCATATATCTGCAGTTCCTTGGTGGATAGCGTGCCCCCAGGCATTTCAACATACTTCGAAATGTAAGTGCTGTGCCCAAGGTGCTAGTAGTTTTGATAACGCAGTAGACATGGCTGTGCCCCAAGAATTCCTCCTGTTTTGCAGAAGTGCGTCTCTTGGGGTTGCAAGGAGTTATAACTTCACAGTTGGGCCATGTTAAGTAGAAAGACATAAATTTGGGTTCACTTTGAATGGTTTCTCTAGAATAAGGCTTATGAAATGCTTCACCTTGGGGAGGGAAAAAGTATTTCTTTCTCTTCTAGGCAGTGTGTAACGTTGCTCCTCGAGGTGTGTATGTTTGTGGTAATACTTCCACCAGCTCTGGCCTGACGGTTACACTGTCTAGAGATGGGACTTCTGGAGATTTTGCCTTGGAAGCTGGTGCTTTAGTGCTTGGAGATCAAGGTAATACGTGTAATGCTACAGGTTTTGTATGACCATGGCGGGGGGACAGGGGTGTGTGTGCTGCTGAGTCTAAGACTAACTACAGTGCTTGCACAACTGTGGACTAAAAATGTAAATTTGAAGTATGATACTGGCTTTCCACAACTTGGGAAGCTCTGAGCTTCTCCAGTGGCTTCTCTGGAGGTGGTTCCTGCTTCCCTAGAGCTTAGGATGTGTATGAAACTGGAGTTCTGCAATTTCCGTACCAGCCTTACTTGACGTGTCAAAGAACTAGGATTTCCTTGTTGAGAAATCACTGACTTAATGGCAGCTGCTGGACTCTTACTGTTTTTGAAAATTAGCTGGCGTATAAGATTTGTCATCTATTTCTATTTTTAAAAAGCTTGTTTTGTCATCTTAATGTGTAATTGAGACACTGCTTCTGCAAGCCAGGCCAACTTCGTAATGGTTCAGCTGCAGCACCATGAAATGAAAACAAACCTTGCTGAAACGGATACTTGGTCCAATGTCTCCCACAGCGCCTAGGACTCTAGGCTGGGCTTCTGATGTAGCACTGGATTTGTAGCATATGCTTGTCCATCTATTAATGTGTTTTTCTAATAAGTCTTTGTCCTGTGTTAATTGCTTCCAGGAATTTGTGGAATAGATGAATTTGATAAGATGGGAAACCAGCATCAGGCTTTGTTGGAAGCCATGGAACAGCAAAGCATCAGCCTTGCCAAGGCTGGCATTGTTTGCAGTTTGCCAGCTCGGACTTCTATTGTTGCTGCAGCAAACCCAGTTGGGGGACATTATAACAAAGCCAAAACAGTGTCTGAGAACTTAAAGTGAGCACTTTCTGAAATGCTGCTTATACAGTTCATTCAGGAGTGGGTGCTTCTGGCAGTCTTGTTGTTTGTATGTAATTGCTTTCTAGTTTCCTGGAACTTGGATGCAAACTTATTGTAATATTTGTTTGTGGTTTTGAGAGAGAAATTGGTGTTCTATGTTATTCTGGATGAATGGGATGGGATTTTTAAAGTGTCTTTGAAGCAGAGCAGAGTTGCTGTAACTTCCATTTCTTCATGAGCACTGTGTGGTTTTGTTGTCTTTACTCTAGAATGGGGAGTGCTTTACTGTCGAGATTTGATCTAGTTTTCATTTTGCTGGACACCCCAAATGAAGATCATGACCACTTGCTGTCTGAGCACGTGATGGCGATCCGAGCGGGAAAGAAGGCAGCATGCAGCAGCGCTGTTGTGACTCGTACCAACACGCAGGATCGCTCTGTTCTCGAAATTGTTTCAGATCGACCGCTGCTTGAAAGACTGAAGGTAGGACTTGTTCTGTGACTGTTGCTGTACCCCTTCCTGCAGTGTTTCTTGCATTGGGACCTGGCAACCCCAACCTGCTGGATGTTCTGTCTCCTGCTCCCATTCTTCCCATGATAATTGGCTCTGAATTAAAGAGGAAGTATTTAAGGCTCTAGCCACCCAATTGTCTGTTGTAGCTAACATTATCCACCCTGCTGGAGCTGCTAAAATATCTGTCCCAAGCCATCTTCATCTCCACACAGAAGAGAATTTATTAGTTGAGCTGGTTTGGTTTTTTTGGCTACAGTAGTGATAAGAAACTTTGCATGAGATGCTCTAAAGCAAATTTGTTGTGTTTTATTTCAATAAAGAGCTACAGAACTAGACTGGGTATAATAATCTGATATAACACGATGTGCTGTGAAGTATTGAATCCAAATAAAGCAGTGTGTAAACAAATCCTTGGGAATCTGCAACTCGCGACAGATTTGGGGATTACAGGAGAGAAAGCATATTTCTTATTAAACTTAAGTGATCAGTTTAAAGGCTGATACTGTCAAATGCCAGGTCTTGGGAGGAATATTCCCTACTGGAGCTAAACACGTGCATTTTTGGAAATGGGATGTCAGCAGCAACGGTTTAATCTTCTGTGGAGTTATATATTACAATTGGGAAACTGGATTTTCTCTTTTTGAGAAAGAATTCTTGATACAGTTAAATCATATTTGGCACTTCTTATCATTGCAAATGAGAAGCTTCAGCTGCTTCTTCTGAAATGGCCAAGTGTGTTTAATTGCATGTCAAAGCAGAATGTATGGACTTTTTAAGTACACAGTTCATATATGAAGTGCTAAAGCTAAGTGAAGATTTCACCAGATGAAGCATAGAAGATGAAGATTTTATGATAAAATTTGTATTGCATAGGGTTCCGACAGACAGAAATCTAAGCTCTTTGTAATTGGCTTAGATCTTACCAGGAGAAAACTTTGATGCCATTCCACATCAGCTGCTGAGGAAGTACGTTGGATACGCTCGGCAGTATGTTCACCCGAGTTTATCTCCAGAAGCCGCTCAGGTCCTGCAGGAATTCTACCTTGAGCTCCGGAAACAGAACCAAGGAGTAGACAGCACACCAATCACCACAAGGCAGCTAGAGTCACTGATTCGACTTACGGAGGTAAATGCAAGCTGTAATACTTCAGGGGTTGAAAGCAAAGAGGTTATCCCTAAACTACTACTGATATCCTATAACTTTTGACAGTTTGTTCACCGCTATCCTTTTTTGTTGTGTTTAAAAAAACAAACAAACAAAAAACCAACAGTGAGAATGCAAGAAACTTGCAAATGCTTAAGAGCTACTGTTGCTTAGAGCCTCTTGTAAAGTGAAACACCCTTGAGGGGGTGGAAAGAGAATCTATCACGTTCTTCCAAGAGGACAAAAAGTAGGTGCAGGCAGAGACAAGCTGCTGCCCATCTTGAATTTAAACTGCTGCTGTTTTCCCTAATGCTATGCCTTAATAACACTACTTGTGATTTGCTGCTTCCCAAGAATACACTATTAAAAAGCAAATAAACTCCAAGCTTCAGCCTAATAATACGAGTATGCGGGAGATGACACTGAAATGCTATCAAAAAAAACCTGAGGAATCTTCCTCTAAATCTTTGTAGGCTCAGGTTCTGTTTCTGCTGCTAAAATTTGTGCTTGTTGTAGAGCGATGGTAGCCTTTTCTCACATCAGTTATATTATATCTTAAATATACCTTTGTGGGGTTTTTTGTTTTGTTTTAAGGCACGATCAAGGCTGGAATTAAGGGAGAAGTCTACCAAGGAAGATGCTGAGGATGTAATAGAAATAATGAAATATAGGTAATACACACTGCTTTAAATAAAACATCACAGTGCTATTCATTCAAAACTTTTTTTTCTTTTCAAATACAGATACACAAACACAGTGAAGAAATTACTTTATCAAGTTTAGGCACACAATACCAATATTCAGATTTGTTAGCTCTTGTTCAAAAACTGACAGCAGCCCAAAGTTGAATACGATTGCTTAGGCCTTTGAGTTGTATCATCGTCACGGTTATGTATCTCCATGCACAGTAATTTAGACATGAGGCACCGCCAAAGGGTTGTTTTTTTTTTTCCTCTCCTGTGATTACTCTCTGTTGTTGCAGTTGAACAATTTAAGTTTAAAAGTGACTTGGACAGGTGCTTGGTCTAGGTTCCCTTGACATTGACTTTCTTAATAGGGGATGGTCTCCTATGTGGCTTCTGAAAGCTTTCTCAAGCAGTTATGTTTCAGGAAGCAAATTCATATACTCTTGCACTTACCTCCTGTTGATCTCTTTTTATTTCTTTTTAGCATGCTGGGAACCTACTCAGATGAGTTTGGAAAACTGGACTTTGAACGTTCACAGCATGGGTCTGGGATGAGCAATCGGTCACAAGCAAAAAGATTTGTTTCTGCCCTTAACAGTATTGCAGAGAGAACTTACAACAACCTCTTTGACTTGCAACAGCTTCGACAGATTGCAAAGGAGCTACAAATACGAGTAAGTTTGGAAATCGAGCATTTCTTCAATGACAAACTGCAAGACCAGCCAAAATTATTCATGGCCAAATGGAAAGTGGAAAAGGCACATCTGTTGTGCCTCTCTGCAATGAACAGAAATACGCAGCGTTTGCCGCTCTTAGGCTGAGCGCTCTTCCCGAGTTGCCTTTGTTTGTAAGCTTTACTGATGTCTGACAGTAATGACTCCTTGCACTAATACGGGCTCGTTCTGCTCCTGAAGCTCCTTAACAAAATTCTGCTTTGTTTCATGAAAGGCAGTTTTGGTTTCAGTATACTTTACTTCCTCTGGCTCCCTGGGGGGGACACCTATTTTAATTCCCAAATTTAGACGGCTCTGGTGTCCGTGTTCTATTTTGGCAGTGCAGTGATGTTTCTGCTTGGCCTTCTCTGGCCCAAATAAGCCTTTGGAGCTTTCATTCCTGCTTCAAGCATCCTAATATTGTAACTTGATAGGAACATCGTGTAGGACAGATGGCCACAAATGTGATTTATCCTGTGATTGATTTGTATCCTGTACTTATTATGTTATCGATAGCTAATTCTACTTTTTGCTTTGTGATAAAAAGCTTTAAATGCCAATTTAAACCTTCAAACTGGACTTCAGTGTAATCAGCGAAAAGTAGGGATAATGAATTTCTCTTCATGGCACTTATGGGCAGTAATGCTGTTCTTTCTGTTACCTGGTTTACCTACTCTGGCCTGCTGGGGCGAGATGGCTTCAGTCGCCAAACTTGTTCAAATCTTGACTGTACCTAAGTCTGGATTTGGTGTGAATCCTGTCTGACATGACATGTTATTGCCAGCTCTCTTCTCGCATGATCATTCATTCATTCAGCGACTAGTTACCTATAGCTGATTCGATTAATTTGAATTTTCCCTTTATAGATAGAATACTTTTTGCCCATTCTATACCTGTAACAAATACTTGGAAATCAGTGAGAGTTGCAGAAATCGGACTTCTCTCTGGTAGATACTTGTGTTTCGGAACTTAGATTTATGTAAGTATGCATGCATGTAAGTATGCATGTAACTGCATACTTTCTGCGTGTCGTAAAGTGGAGAACGCTTGTTCCATGTAACATCACAGTAAAAAACAGTGTGTGAGTAAAGCACAAAAGGCTGCAACCAACTGTATGCCACCTCCTTGTAGGTCAGGTGCTTGCTAAGGAGACTAAGCTATTCTCAGCTCACTTCATTTCACTAAGTTCTTTCAAACTGTTTATGTCGCTGTACATCAGATAAAACGTCATTCTTCCAATCTGATATTTATTTTTGTCTGTCTTTTCTTCTCCCAGGTATCGGATTTTGAAAGCTTTATTGGATCACTAAATGATCAGGGTTATCTTTTGAAAAAAGGGTCCAGAGTTTATCAGCTTCAGACCATGTGAAAAGAGCCACTGGGATAAACTTCCTTGAGACACGATGACGGTATCTGGAATGGGCTGATGGACCTGCAGCAGTAAAGCACGCTGAACCGCAGCCTGCCGCCGCACTGTCGCTTCCTGAGGTGCAAGATGCCCTTCCAGAAACTAGCGGTGCCCACAGGCTTGCTTTAAGTTGCCGTAGGGCAAGCTGATGCGTGGGTATTGCTGCTCGACTCATCCTATAGGTCTGCTAGCCCAAACCTGCTGGTCTTCCCCCTCTGTAAGACTAGCACGGACTTCATCATTCTTGAGGAGTGGGAAGCATAGTTTTTATACTGACACTGTCACAGTGCCATAACAGATTTTATTTCTAAACTTAGTGGTGTTGGCCCCACAAATCTAAACCCAGAAATCTTTCACGAGAAGGTGATGAGTTGTGTTTTTAGCACCGTAGTTCACTTGAGGAATTTAAAGTACAGAAAACGTTTAAAAAAAAAAAAATTGGGAACCTCAGGTTGAGACGAGTTTTGTAGCTGTAAGAAGTGATACCTTAGTGATGCTGACTTGATTTTCTGCTTTGCCACTCTGTATTTCTTGGTCTTTGTAGCTGAGACTATTTGAAAAGCAAGTCAGATTTAAGAAAATATCATTATTACAATATTTAATTTGTAAAACAAGAAACGGATCTTATTTATGTCTTTCATTAAACTTCACATATGACAAATCTGTGAACAGGTACAACAGTAACAGTGAACACTGGTGTGGGTGTTAATGGCCGTTACAAGATGCATAAAACGAACACGTGACGTATGTCTCTAACTCTGTTCCTGCTGCAGAAGAATGTGTGTTCTCACAGAATCACAGAATGGTCAGGGTTGGAAGGGACCTCTGGAGATCATCTAGTCCAACCCCCCCGCCAGAACAGGGTCACCTACAACAGGTTGCACAGGACAGCGTCCAGGCAGGTTTGGAATGTCTCCAGAGTGGGAGACTCCCCAACCTCTCTGGGCAGCCTGTTCCAGTGCTCCACCACCCTGAAAGTAAAGAAGTTCCTCCTCATGTTAAGATGGAACTTCCTATGTTCAAGTTTGTGCCCATTACCCCTCGTCCTATCAATGGGCACCACTGAAAAAAAGACTGCTCCCATCCCCCTGTCATCCTCCCTTCAAGTATTTGAAAGCATTAACAAGATCCCCCCTCAATCTTCTTTTCACCAGACTAAAGAGACCCAAATCCCTCAGCCTCTCCTCGTATGAAAGATGCTCCAATCCCCTAATGATCTTTGTAGCCCTTTGCTGGACCCTCTCCAGCAGATCCCTGTCCTTCTTGAACTGGGGAGC
>VZSZ01007832.1:109210-126259 GCA_013398815.1 Ibidorhyncha struthersii
GGGCGGGGGGGAAAAGCGCGCCCCGGGCCCCCCCCCCCGCCGGGTTTGCGGGGTTGGGCCCTCGGGCCGTAGATTTTGGGTACGTTTCTGAGGGAAGAAAAACTAACCAAACGCAGTAGGTGTTTAGGTTATCCAGTATCAAACGTATCCAGTTTGGGCTGGATAACTTTTCACGCCCACCCCCCCCGTATTTAGCAGTGAGCTCTCGATGTTGTTTTTTTTCCTTTTCTAAAACGTCCTTTTTTACACACAAGTAAAGCTGCAACACCTTTGCTTGCTGTGCTTTCCCGGTCACTACGCGTTTACTTCACTGCATGCTCTTGGTATGGCTGAGGATCATCAGTCTGTTTTTCAAAACAACGTCTTTTAAATTGCTTAATTCTCCAAAGAATCCTTGGGGTTACCTTGTGTTAGTTTGTATGATAAAAAAAAATAAGGTCAGAAATTTCAAAAGGAATTGGCTTTGCTTGCTTTCATCTGTTCTTATTTGTTACAAGGTCAAAAGTAAGAGTGTATGTGCTCTTTAAAAGACAAATTACTGTAAAATGTCCTCCCCCCCTTTTTTTTGTTCCCCCTCTATATTGCAGTTTCTGTATTGGGAGTCAGTATGTTAGTGCACACGTGTGTGTTAGCGCAGCAGATGAGCAGTTAAGCGCTGATTTAAATGACCGAATCTTTCAGCGCAGTGTCACCAGGTTCAGCGTAGTCTCTCGTGGTGATGCTGTGCCCGCGGCGCTGCTGGTGGCAGCCTCCCTCTTTGTGCATCAGGTGAGGAACTGCACCTGTGAACCCTGCCGCTTCAGTTTGGTGTTTCTTCATTGTTGCTCATGCTGGACTGTGTCCAGCTTGGGGGCTCCCAACGTAAGAAGGACGTGGACCTGTTGGAGCGGATTCAGAGGAGGCCCCGGAGGTGCTGGGAGGGCTGGAGCCTCTCTGCTGGGAGGACAGGCTGAGAGAGTTGGGGGTGCTCAGCCTGGAGAAGAGAAGGCTCCGGGGAGACCTCAGAGCCCCTTCCAGTCCCTAAAGGGGCTCCAGGAGAACTGGGGAAGGACTTTTTACAAGGGCATGTAGTGATAGGACAAGGGGTAAAGGCTTCAAACTGAAAGAGGGGACGTTTAGATTATGTATCAGGAAGAAATTTTTCACTCTGAGGGTGGTGAGGCAGTGTCCCAGGTTGCCCCGAGAAGCTGTGGCTGCCCCATCCCTGGAGGTGTTCAAGGCCAGGTTGGACTGGGCTTGGAGCAACCTGCGCTGGTGGGAGGTATCCCTGCCCAGGGCAGGGAGTTGGAACGAGATGGTCTTTAAGGTCCCTTCCAACTCTAACCGTTCTGTGATTCTATGCCTGAGGACAGCCGCCTCGGTGGGCAGAGCAGTCGGGTCTGCCACGAGTTCTGGAAGACACAGTGTGCCAGTTGGGAAATGCAGTATTGCCAGAATAGAGGGTCTTGCCCCTTTCGCCCCATCCGCTGCTTCTTACCTTCTGGCAACTACAGTGCTTTCTGGACTGCTCTGTGAGCTGACAGTTTTCTGTCAGATTACTGAATAACTCAAAGGGAGAAAGAAAAAAAGAACTCGTGCAAAGTTCCTGAGTTTAAATTATCTCATGACAAAGACCTGACGAGCGTCGGAGATGATTGAAGGAGGCAGTTGGGACTACATAGCCAGGAGCGAAGGGGAGCGGGAGGCAAAATGTGCTCTCTCTTCAGTAGCCAGCTATTTTGCTGGCGTATTGAAGTAGACTGAAATCAATGGCTGTTGATGTACTGAGCAGTGAACTAGAGTTTCTCAGAATTGGGTACACTGCCAGTTCTCTGCTCTGTCTGGTGATGGTGACCTGCATTACCAGAGCATAGGAACTAACATGAGGATCGGTGTCTGAATCCATGGCTAAAAGCCAGGAAGTTTTGAGTTCTACCTGACAGTATCACTGAAAAAAAAAAAAAAAAAAAAAAAAGAAAAAGAAAAAAAGATGGCTTTCTGCTGTCTCTTGTTCTTTTAGAAAAAGAAGCTAATACTCCCTACGTTCCCTGCCTCCCCCTGTAGTCTGGCTGATATTTCAACACTTTGCTGTAGATTCCTGTTCAATTCTTGATTTGCTTTTCAGTTTTATTTTTAAAATTAGTTTCCTCTCTAAATCTGCCTAAGCCAAATTTTACTGTGGTACCCATTCTCCCCTGTTCTAATAGTAATTTTTCAGACCTGATGGTTATATCCTTCCCCCTCACACCCCCCCAATCCCCCCACCTGTTCTTCTTGGTGCTTTTTTCTGAGGTGCTTTTGACTTGCCTCTGAGAGATGTGGTAAATAAGAAACACAAGCAGTATTTTCCTAGTTATTTCAATGCAGCAGTGCAGTAAAGTAACTTTAGATAAACGATAACTTCATATGAATAATCTCCAAACTCTCTACAGGCTTTGTTTTTCTGTTTGCAGAAATGGGTAGATCTTTAGCCATCACTGAAATGTGACAGCTGTGCAGCCAATATGATGCGTTTGAGGCCAGAAGAAAAGACAGCACCACATCCAGAGGAAATGGCTAGAGAAACTTAGGTAGGCAAATGTAGGTGACAGATTTGGAATTTGATGAGGGTGCTGGCACTCATTTTCTGCTTTTATGAAGGGTCCATTGTTCCTTTAATGATCAGATTCATATGGTGCCCTGAAAAGCCTGGAATGAAAGTTGTATCATAAAGATTGATTCTTGCAGGACTTAAGACTCTCTGGTTTTGTCTGTGGGCTTTTTTTTTTCCTTTCCCTCTCAAATACAACTTGTATTCAAGCACTGTTGAGGTGTCATAATCTGGACATAATGTTAATTCAGGCCCCAGAAAACACAGATGATTGAAATTACTGGATATTTACCTATTGTTGTAACATAGGCATATAGCTTAGGAGGATGGCAATATGTTGGGGAGAGGATATCATGTGCCCTGTGTGCTGCTTTAGGAGCCAAAACTGGTAACAACTGTGGTCTTCAAGGTCACACCTTTCAACGTAAATTAGCATCTCACTGTTCTCAGGTGTGTCTCACGATCTTCATGGCCATGACTCTGCTCATCTCCTTATGGACAAAGTTCCTGGGGAAATACCCAAAGCTTATGCAGTTCAACACACTTCAAAGTTTTGAGCTAAGCAGTACACAAACTACTTTGTACATATGCAACTTCATGTTAAGTATGCATGGATTTTGGGGTGCTTATTTCTAGCGGGTGACTTGAAGGAAGTAACACCTAAGTCCTGCGTGTACTTTCAGGCTCTCTGTTCTAGAGCATCCTAAAAAATCCCTTGGCTTCCTGGTCATTTTGAGAGCCCTCTCTCTTTCACACCTCCCAATACAGGGGGGAAAGGCTGATTAGAGTTGTACTTTGGAAGCAGGGAGGCTTAAGCTTATTTTCCTTTCCCTCCATCTACCTAGTGGAAAAAATCCATTGTCTGAAGCCATCGCACAGAGATATGGTGTGAGCTGTTTCCTTCTGTTTGAACGACACGGCAGGGGAAGGGTGAGGGGAAAATCATCTTGGCCCTCCAAGTTGCTTAACTAAATCTTCAAGCAACTGAGAACTGCAAAACAGGTACATAGGTACTTCGGAGAGCTGCCTGGAATACTTTAAGTATTTAAGTATTGGGGCTTTTATATTTGCTGATAACAGCAAACTGCAAAAGTGTTCCTCTGCGCTTAGTCTTTGGACACACATCTTGGATGCTGGTGTCTCCCCAGAACCTGAAGGAGCACGCACCACTTGAAGATCTGTGTTGTCCCTTCCTTGTCCATTGTCACATGAATTTCTGAGAAATTTTATTCCAGTCTTGATATTTAATTCATTGTGAAAAATCTGCGTGGCTAAAATGTTAACAGCAGTGTTTGTGTTATTTTTTCGTGGTGGGTTTTTTTCCCCTTCCTCCTCTGGGTGGTGGAGGGAAGAGAGCAAACAGCAGAATAGCAGCAGAAAGTCAGAGGTCTTGTTTATGCGGCCATTGCCCTTGTGTGCCAGTGATCCCCATCTGAAGTTCAGATGAAGATGGGTAACTTTTTGGTCTCCATTGATGATGGTACCTAATCGCACCAAATACATTCTTTTGGGAGGTGGCCATACTGTTTATTTTCAAATACCTCATGTAGAAGCCCAGGTCCTTTGTATGGTCCATATGGAAAAGATCAGATGTCTTATACTGCCTTCTGTTGACTTTAGAGGGAATGTAAGCACCTAAATTGGATGGGATGAATAATGCCTCGTTCCTGTCTCTTGAGGATTTTTTTCTCTGACACCCACCTTATTGATGGTTAGAAGCAGAGAGATTCATTGCGCTTGTGACTTAATTGCTCTAGTACTTCATGTCTTCGAAGTAGTAATCATAGATCAGTACCATAAATCAACCACTTGCTTGTATTAGAGCTGAGTATAAATAAGGTGAAGGACGTTCCTGTACCCTCCTGCATTCCACATGTGCAAAGCGTGGCACCTCTGAAAAGTATGGAGATGAATGAGGGCCACAAAAGTGTATCATATTTACTGCAGCAGTAAGTATTTCAATGTTTCTTTTCCCCTGGTTTGCATATAGACTAGTCCTGGGTATTTATAAAAGATGTCGTGATGATAATCTTACAGCTTTTTCCTTTCCTGCCCATAGGTCTGCTGAATGTGCCTGACTCATCTGACCTCTTTCTAAAATGCTGAATTTATTTTCTAGAGAAATCATGTTGCCTTATTACATTTATTTTTTTAAAAATCTCATTTATTTTCTTGTGTGGAATATCCTAGAACAAAGCCCTAGGAAGGCTGACCTTGAAGAACTGTACCCTTTCAATGTTCTTCTCTCAATTGTTTTTTCCCCCTCTGCCCTCACACTTCCCAACCTCCTGACCCAAAAGATTTCAAAACACTGAGAAACTGGGAGAGATCAGCTTCTGCAAGTTCTCACCTCCAGCTCTTTTGATTTTCAAAGACTACTTCATCCTGTTTAAAATGCTAAATTAGTCTCCTCCTTACATGAGTTTAATTTACTGTGTTAGTCCCACTAGTAATAAAAAGTTACTTTACATCTAGAGTAATTCCACCGTTTTCCTTTTGGTGGCAGTAGGCTATCGGATTTATTAAACCTGATCTTTTGCTGCTGTGTTTGAAGTGTTCTGGTTCTCTCTTCTGCAGCAGAACAAACTGTACGTTGGCTAAATGACAGTAAAAATGTCAGTGTGAGGAGTCTAAATATTTTATTATATTTGATTTATAAGTATTTATTTTCACAAATACCGAGGGTGTCTGTAATAAATACAGTTGTATGTCATTGGTAAAATAGTAATCAGACTCTACGTAAGTAGTGTGTGAGAACCAAGGGCTTGATATCCAACATACAAGATGCACCCAAGCTCTGTGTATACGCTTTATAACATCCACTAGCCCTCTTCCGTTGGTGGTTTTCATTAGGAATCATGCTGATATTTCTACCAGATTTTTCTAATGACTCTGATGTTTCATTTCACTGTTTTCAGCCAAGAGGCTGATGGTACTATTGTTATTTGGCTCTGCTGTGCCGCTGGCACACGTGTAAGTCCCGTCTAGAAGCTACTTCTATATTGTGAAATGTCCAGCTATTTCTAGCGACTACTTTTCTTTGTGCCTTCAGAGAAAAATCTGTTGAATAAGAAACCTTTTGATGAAAATCTGAGGCTTGTGGAGGGGGGGGAAACTCAGTGCCGCTAGCAGCTAAAATCACTGTGTGTGCAAAGTGCTCTGGAGTGGCACCAGCAAATGGTGGGTGCTTTGGAGGCTAATCCGTGCCGTTAGGATGTGTTGTCCCTAAAGACTGTCACTCTCCCGCTAGGGACTGCAGTCTCCTTTCTTTATGAAGTTGCTGCTTTTACCTGGAGAGGAGGTCCCAAAGCATCACTGCCACTGCTTGAGAAGGAAGAGACTATTGGATCTTCAGAAAAGGGATCTGCCCTTAGGTGAAAAGTCAGAGCAGAAAACCAGTCGTAGGGGTCACTCAGTTGTGGAGGACAACGGCCTTTGCATCTTCTTCAGCAGGATTTCTGCTGACAGCCGCTGGTGGGAAATAAGCGACTTGTTGCATTTTCTAATAAGTAAAGATATCATTCTTCCCGCTCCCCAGATACCTTGTGATTCCTCAGGTATGTGGGCTGAGTTGTGAACGCTGGAGCACTTTGCAGTTGTCCAGGCTTCTGCAAGGCAGAACAGCCTCAATCCAAAGACTGAGATAAAATCGTTTGGGAAGAGTTAACAGGAGAGGGTGCTTGCTTTCTGACATTGTGCCACCATTTACTAACTAAAAAGAAAACTCAGTAAGCATGCTCATTCTTCTCAATTCAGGTAAAAGGAAACAAGTTGCTTGTAAAGGAGTATCAACAAGTAGTGTGTCCATATGAGGCGCTTTCTACCCAAAAATGCATCCTACGTAGTATTAGACCTTTCACTCTGGCGAATGACTATGCCTATTATGAAGAATTGTATTTGTTATTGGGACAGACGAAAAGATGTTAACAAAACTTTGCAGAGAATTTCGTGAGGGAGGGAATGCCTACGGTGTTATAATTGGATGTACATGAGAAAATGATTATTATCTCCATTGATGTTTGCCTGGAACAACTAAATAAAAATCCTAGTCTTCCTTTTTTTTTTTTTTTTAATTTAGCAAAACACCACTATTACATAGCTTGCTAATCTGAACACAGCTCAAGTGCCACCTCTGCAGTATCTGGTGTTTTCTCAGTATGTAAAGCCTACAGTTACTGCTTCTTTTTTTTTTTGCCCTATTTCAGCATCGTCTTAGGAGGATAGAAGATTGAATGTTAGCTTGAACTAGCACCTGCTGTATCGCAGTGATGAACACGTTCATGGATTCTGCCCCAAAGCATTCTTACTAGGGCTTGCAACATGAGTTATTTTAGATTTTAGGTGTGTGTATGTGCGGTCAGTTCAAATAAGGACTAGTGCTGCTGGCACTTGTAGGAATAACAGAAAGCAGAGGGTGAAAATTCTTCGATAGAATGAACTGGAGAGGAAGGTTGGCTGCAGGATTTACATGGTTGAAGAACACTGACAGGAGCAGTAAGATTGGTGCTTTGCTGCCTACAGCAGCAATTTTTTGCTTTTATGTGTCAGCTAGAAAGAGCAATGTACCTGCATCGTTCTGGGTTTTTTTTTAATATTCCTCTTCTTGTGATTGCTCCAGTTGGAAAACTTGGTGTTTGTGTTGTTAAAGCCTCTCATATTTGCAAGACTCTTTTTCATTGCTATTGTAATTGCTGATGGGATGTGTAGAAGGCGGTGTTATTGCTGGTAGCTGGGAGATGTGGAGGTGATGGCATTGGCCTGTCATTTAAACACTGGGTTGTGAGCAAGGAATCCACACCTCCGCATCACAAACCTCGTAGTCTGCCTACTGCTGTGCAGCTACAAGTGCAAATCCTGAAGGCAGGTAGAAACAGAAGGGCTTCCACTGTTATAACGTCATTCGTTTAATTAGTAGTATAACTCAAGCGTGAGACAGAGGTGAAAAGTCATTACCTAACAAGGCCAGTCCAAGACTCCTTTCCTTTGAGACTGTAAAGTGCTGATATGGCTATAATGGTGCCACTTCAGTGAAAATGGCTTACCTTACATTTAATGGTTTACTTGACCTTTGTGTCGTATTATTTTTTTTATGTTCTTATCTATGGAAAAGCATTAAATTAAAAGAAGTCGGCAGACCTGCGTCATTGATGTCTGATAGGTGTGGTGAACTTTGTATTGCCCAAAGGAGAAGGTAGTCTCTCTCTCTCCCTCTCCCTCTCTGCATTTTTCCTCAATTACAGTGTTGATTATATCTCTGCAAGTAGAGATCTAGTTGCTTTGTCCCAGTTGCGGAGGTGGGGGCGGCCCCATCTGTCCTGTCTAGAGCAGGCAGGTCAGCACCAGCTCTTCTCGTTTATAATGACTCTGCATTACGTCTTAGTTTCAAAATGACCTACTGAAAATCTGCTAATTGTCTGTTAATGGGCTTCCAGAACAGCATGCTGCTGAGAAAGGTGGATTCCCTGGTGGTCTCGATGCATGTGTCCTGTTGATTTCCCTTTTCCCATCCAAATGTGTGGTTCATTTTGTTGCATTTGTATAACTTCTGCCAGTAAGTAGCATTTTCATCATTAATAACACCAGCAAGTTTTAGATGCGCTCTTTATTTCACAGAATGGTAGTGGTTGGAAGGGACCTTCAGAGATCATCTAGTCCAATCCCTTTGCCAAAGCCGGTTCACCTAGAGGAGGTTGCACATGACGGCATCCAGGTGGGTCTTTAATATCTCCAGAGAAGGAGACTCCACAGCCTCTCTGGGCAGCCTGTGCCAGTGCTCTGCCACCCTCACAGCAAAGAATTTTTTCCTCGTGTTGAGATGGAATTTCCATGTTCCAGTTTGTGCCTGTTGGGCCCTGTCCTGTCGCTGGGCACCACTGAAAAGAATCTGGCCCCATCCTCTTGATACCCACCCTGTAGATATTGATAAGCGTTGAGCGATCCCCTCTCAGTCTTCTCTTCTCCAGGCTGAACAGTGCCAGGTCTCTCGGCCTTTCCTCATCAGAGAGATGCTCCAGTACCCTGATGATCTTCGTAGTCCTCCACTGGACTCTCTCCAGTAGTTCCCTGTCTGTCTTGAACCGGGGAGCCCAGAACTGGACACAGTGCTCCAGATGAGGCCTCACCAGGGCAGAGCAGAGGGGGAGGACAACCTCCCTCGACCTGCTGGCCACGCTCTTTTTAATGCACCCCAGGATGACCTTGGCCTTCTTGGCCACAAGGGCACATTGCTGGCTCATGGGCAACTTGTCCCCCAGGACTCCCAGGTCCTTCTCCGCAGAGCTGCTCTCCAGCAGGTCAGCCCCTAACCCGTACCTGTGCTTGGGGTTATTGCTCCCCAGGTGCAGGACCCTACACTTGCCGGTGTTAAAGTTCATTAGGTTCCTCGCCACCCAACTCTTCAGCCTGTCTGGGTCTCGCTGAATGGTGGCACGGCCTTCTGGTGTGTCAGCCACCCCTCCCAGTTTTGTGTCACCAGCAAGCAAACTTGCTGAGGGTACACTCTGTCCCCTCATCCAGGTCGTTGATGAATATGTTGAAAAAGACTGATTTTTTTTTGTTTTCTCAAAACCCCCTCCCCCCCAGGTATGATTAGCATAAATTACATAGATATGTGTGTGTGTGATTAGCACATGTTGTGTATATACACGTGTGTGTGTACACGGACGGGCGCACACACACACATGCACAGAAAGGCAAGTATATTGATTATGCTGAAATTATTAGTCTAGTCTGATCCCTGCAGTGTTTCTCTTGACCTTAACAAGAGTCTACTCTGAAAACTGGGGAGTTGGATCTTGCCTTTGAAGTTCATTACTACAAATTAAATGCTTCTACTGTACTTAATTAGTATTCATCAAACACACGCTGTATGGAGTATATTTGAAAAGGGAAAAGGACTCCCTTAGGCTTCACATGTAGTTTCACACCTTTATTTCAGTAACACTGAAATGCTCCATTCCCTGTTCCCCAAAGTGTGGGGGAAATGCTGAAGAGGGTAATGAAGTTCACTGCCATCATCTCAGCACTGACGATTTTCTGGACTAGTATGAGTTTGTAGAATCGTAGAACGGTTAGAGCTGGAAGGGACCTTGAAGACCATCTAGTCCCATCCTCCTGCCCTGGGCAGGGACACCGTCCAACCTGGCGTTGAACACCTCCAGGGATGGGGCAGCCACAGCTTCTCGGGGCAACCTGTTGCAGTGCCTCACCACCCTCGCAGCAAAGAATTTCTTCCTCGTATCTCATCTAAATCTCCCCTCTTTCAGTTCTATGGAGTGAGTAACTTTCTTTAAAGGCAGAGCCTAAAATATCCCTTTTTTACGTTTTGTACTTATCATAATAAATACATGCTTTTACACAATAACTTGAAAAAGGATTTAATACATGGAGGAATTCAGAACTGAGTGGAACACGGACAGCCTTCATTGTGAAGGATTAGGAGTTCGTTATTGGGGAAAACCAAACTGTTTCTTTATTTTGGGGCATTTTTGTTATGTGTTCTGAACACCTGAAGCTTAAGCACAGTAGGTTTTCCGTTGTATATAGTAGCCATACACAAGGAAACGAAATCTTACAAATCATACAAGGAACCCAAATCATCCTACACTTCTTTTAGCCACCCGAAGATTTAAAATTGGACTATTCGAACAAAGCAAGTGGGATTTACCTTTCACTTTATTTACAGTGCATGAGCACCTGGTTATAGCTGATAACCCAAGATCTAATTCAGAGTACTCAATCTCGTATAAAGTTGGTAATTTTATAGTTGTATGGCAAGCCGGTGACTCCTGCTTCCTTCTCAGCTCCCCATGGGCTTCAGTATCTGTTTATCTGCTGTCTTTGAGGACCGCACATTCCACTTCTAAAGGTGACAGTGGTCTTGGAATATGGTTTTTATCCCTCTAATACTTTGGCATCTTCTATATTTACCTCTTAACAATGCTGGTTTGTGGGCGATCCAACATAAGTAAAAATAGATTACAACAGAATCTCACTGAAAGAAGACGTAAAATATACTGTGCAGAGCAAATGTGAAATAATAGCCAACACGTCCAAACAATTTTTAGGCTTAAAATAAGTTTGACTAATTATTTTTTAAATATTTTTGTAATTATCTTTTTTTTGCGTATGTTAATATATTTCTGAAAGTGTGTTTTTCATCTCTCTCTCCCCCCCACCAATAAAAAGTGGCAATACAAATATAGTTTGAGTGAAATTTTATGGTTTTTTTTTCCAAATAAGGTCTGATTTATTTTTTTTTTCTGGTTGAGATATTTGGAGATCTCTGCCAAAAGATTCCTACCTCAGCTTGGTGGGTAGTTTTTTAGTTCCCTTCTTTGCCATCTCTGTAAACCGTGATGCCAGGATTATGAGACATGTTCTGACGATGCATGCAGACGCTGAAGCAGTATCTGTGTAAAAGGCAAGTAAGCAACAGACATTTTTACTCCTTGCCTGACATTTACACATGGCTTTGTTGTCTCTCTTCAGACTGTCGCATCAGATGTGCTGTTCTTTTATACTCTTTTGGCCATTTCTGGTTGAAGTGTAGTTTATATTCTGTTCTAACAAGCTGTTTGTGTAAGTACCCTTTAGTCTTACATGGTCAAATATGGTACAAATATTTACTACATTTGAATTAGTTGTGATTAATTTTGCATTTTTCATTAAAGTCGATTCTTATCTTTTTCGAAATGGACAAAATATTCATAACTCCCTTTTTCTGTAGAAGAAATGGCACATTTTGGCAGTGTGCTGTTATTGTAGTAGATGGTCAGATATTCACATGGTGCTCACACCTACATGTTTACACGGTATGTGTGCACGCATGCAGAGATGAGAAGAGTGCCCTTCTGATGCCGTTCGGTGACACGCTTAGGTTTTTATACATCACCTAGGATGAAGGTGATAAGCTGTGGTTCTGAGGCTGGTAGGGGTCTTGCAGCATGGCCACATGGTTTGGTTTCCAGTGTTATGGGTGAGATGCATGGGTTGCCTGAGCTGTGCTTTACTGGCCAGTCCTCAAGAGGCTGGAGGTTGTTGTGCTTCTTCAGACCTCTTGAGAGCTCTAAGATGGGTCTCTCTTGAGGACTCGAAGGAGCCCAAAGGCACGAGTGGCTGATGCAACTTTGCAGAAGGACTCTTCCCCCATCGGTCACTGGACATACCTCTCCTTGTACGTGACGAGCACCCGTGCACGTGCCTCTATTTTGCGTCCATTGTATAAAGTCTCCTCCTGCACGACTGAAAGAGAGGGGTCTGGCTCTGGCTTGTTGAGAACCAGGTTAGAAGAGTGTCAGTTGTTCCTTGCTCAGGGGGGAGAGTGGTTTTGTTCATAGGATTCGTTTTATGATGTGTCAGTTTATGACATGTCAGGAAATCTATAAAAAGTCTCGTAATGAAAAGAAAGCGCTAGAGGAATTTTCCAGTTTGTGTGGACAAATGATAGGGAGTTTATTGGATATGAGTAGCCCCCAATTTGACTAAAAGCCAAAGAAAAGCCGTGGGAAAAATTAATTGAATTCGTTTTGATGGGCTGGCCCGCACTGTCTTGCAGCGTTTGAGTGCTGAAGTTTTTAGCTGGTTTAGGCCTGCGGTGGTGAAGCCTAGAGCTGGATTTTGTTTGATACCAAAAGGTTTTCACTGGTGGTGTGTGTCTGCAAGCTCTGTGAACCACCGTCGTGCACGTGCAGCTCTCGAGGGCAGTGCACGTTGTCTGGGGAGGCACAACAGTGGGGAGTTGTTCCTACAAACTCGCTGGAAAACCTGATGACTTGGCCAGCTCTCCCCATAGATGTCTTGGTCAGGAGCCTAACCCGATAGAAATAGAGAACCCCCTCTGGGGTCATTGAAGTAGTCATTAATATTTAATGTGATTCTACTGGAGAAGGCTTTTAGGTCAATATTTTGGCTGTTTCATTAAGTCTTTAGCCTTTTTTTTTTTTTCCACCCCAAAAAAACATTCATTAGTTCTAAGAGCATTTTTGATACAGCAAATGGTATTTAAATCTTCATGGGAGAGTGAGGGATGGTTTCTTCTGAGCTCCCCCGCTTGGGCTTTGCTCCTGGGCAAGTGTTGTTTTCCAGCACCAGGGGGTGATAGTTGTGATTCCTAGGGTGAGGTGTTTCACCTGCTGCTCCTTTCTCCTCGTAAAGGCTCAGCTCTTAACAACCACCACTGCTGCTACTGGTTTGGGGAACGTGTTTTCTATTTCACTCAGCCGACAGGAGGGAAAACTGTCTTATCCATGCCGAAAGGAAGACCTGCCGGCTGGCATCCTGAGACTGGAAGCTTACCTCTCGCCCGTCAAACCTGTCAACGGGTAGCATGAGTTGTCAAAATAGGTAGTGAATGACCAGATGGTAAAGCACTCTTGCTTGCTTCCCTTGAAAGTGTGTAGTCTGTAAGCTTGCCTCCTTTACTTGCTGATCTCTTTGCTGCTGCGAAATGTGTCTGCAGGGTGATGGGCTGCGGTGCGAGCCTGGTTTAGGAGTGCAGGAACCTTTCTCCTTCCAGGTAGGAAAACATAACTCTAGCTGTTGCCTGGAATGGTACAGGTAATAAACAGCAGTGCTGTGAAAGGGAGGAAAACAGAGCCCGGAGTCAGAGTTTGTCTCCAAATTTGAGTCTATGGCAAGACGTCATACCGTGGAGGGGTATGACTCATGTATTTCATGTTGTTCACTGTTGGAGCATCTATGCTTTGCTGTAAAGGAAGCTGATGTCCAGATGTAAACCAAGGGGCAAATTAGCTGCGTTAATAATTAACTTTTAAGAGGCAAAAAATGAAGATACACTGAGTAAAAGTGAAAATTAATTCATGTTTTCTGTGCTTGGTTCGTAACAAAGCAAGTTTGCGCTTTGCCTGGTTTCACCGACAGGATCTCGCTGCCTTCAGAGAGCTGCAATAAGCTCTGCTAACATCTGCACCATTACTGCACGCAGGGTAGGGCTGCAACTTTTTTTTTTGTCCACGTGCCTTCAAAATACGAGCTGCTCTAACTTCTATTTTTAACTCTTCTAAGTGAAACGAGATTAAACGTGAAGCAGCAGTCCGCGGCAGCGAGTAATTTTCCCAGAATGATTGTAGAGACCTGATAAACACAGTTCTCATTTATTTTATTGTGAGAGAACGGAGGAGGAGAAAAAATGCCAACCACGTGGTCTCTTAATGGAACGACAGGTCATGTCACCAATTCCGGGATTGTCACTGTGTTTGTCTGTCTCTTTCTCTCTCTTTTCCTGCTTTTACTCCCTCCTTTGATTTTTTTGTATTTACCATCTGGTATTTATTCTGCCCTATCTGGATTTCTCTCTGCCTTTTATTTTCCTCTCCGTCTTTAGCAATACTGCATTAAATGGCTTCCATCTGTCGAGAGTTCTTATTTCTGAATCCAGCTCCTTCAGGAGGACTAAACAAGAAACCATTTTAGACTGAATAGCGTAACCTGTGAAGATTTAGACATTCTCGAAGAAAAGAACTTGCTTTTAAGTGAAGCATAGCTCAGGGAGCACGTGTGTATGCTCATTCGTTTTGAAAAAGGTTGAACCTGTCAAACTTGTCTGTAACACATCTGCATGTTTAAGAACTACTGGAAATGTGACATTTCTTTGCCTCCACCCCAAGTGGTAAAATGCCTTCTAAATGGTAGCAAAGAATTTGGCTCAAGAGGGGAGAAAACTGATAGCAAAGCTTTGGATTTTATTTTTTTTTTCTGTAATTCAGTTAAATACAGGCCAGGAAGGAAAATTTATATTTCTTTTTTTTTTTTAATTTTAATATAGTCATATTTTTAATCCTGCTGTTTGACTTTTCTAGTTGCAAGTATGCCTGCTATTAATAGAACACTCCCTTATTTTTTCAGTTCCCTGTTTTATCTCCCTCTAGCCTGTCCAACGCCTATCTGCTCTCTGAGAAGCGCTTTCCACTGCCCTTTTCTCTTGTACATCTCTTCCTCTTTCTATTTTGAAAAATTCAAGTAGTTTGGAAACTATTATTCAGGGAGGGGGTGGCGCATCTTTTTTTATGTTTATTGCTTAAAATCCAAGCTTTCAGTATCTATTTGTAATCTGAGTATGCACGCACAGTTTGGGGATCTGTCTATGACTAACAATATTAGTGGGTGGGTTTGTTCTGTTTGGGGGAGTCTTTAAGTAGGTCCAGACAGAGTAATCCAGATGATTCTCAATTTTCCTTCAGCTAAAGATGTTTTTTAGGATGGGACTGGGGTGGGAGAGCCACTTTTTTGAGCTCAGCACAGCGGGTTTGCAAGGGAGCGTGAGCTGACCACAGGAGCGTGGCTCAGGTTGCGGTTCATCTGGTGGCTGCCTATTTTAATCAACCTTTCATCCTCCTTTGTCATCAAATGAGTCTTCATACCGCAGAAAAATGACACCTCCTGCAAATAAATTTAGGAAGTGGTGTTTTATGGAATTATGAGTTCAAACTAGTCATTTCTAGCAGACACACTGAGTGATGGCAGGCTGGAGGAAAAATGTTGCGGTCGCTTTAGATGCTTTTTAAAAAGTAATGCTGAGATCTCTTTTGCGTTCAATTGTAAGCTAGGCCAAAAATAGCTGTATATCTACTCCCTGTTATTGAACTTCATGTTCAAATGAAAAAGTAATTTTAGCAGAGAACATTGGGTTTGGTGAGCTTGTATGCGGGAAAAAGTAAGATTGGGGCTTGGGGGGGCAGGGGTTTCTGCTCGGTGGGAACCTGGGAACCTTGGTGGAGAAAAGGGAGGAGTCACTCGGTCAAGAAACAGGGAAGGACCCATTGAGAAGAGTTTTATCTTCCCTGTGCACATTTGACAAGTCTGGGTGGAATCAAGCTTAATAAGATCAGAAATGCAGGAAGGATGTAATTTTGCCCGAAACTTTATGATGTGCATGCATTTTTCCCATCTGCAGTAGCAGTTAAGTAATTTTTTTTGTTGGTGCTGTGTGCTGCGAGTCCTCTGGTCCAGGAAGAAAGCTTGATGAAAGTCAGAAAAACTCAAAAATATTTACAAGTCTACCGAATGTCTGTTGACCTGGTTACTGTCTCCTTGGCAATGAATCAAAAGGCTCTACAGGTTGGAATAAGAAGTAGGTGTTGCAGAAGATCTATTACACACTAGAAAAAAAAAATAAACTACAGGCTTTTAAACAAAATATATATTATTATATGTATTATTATCATCCTCTTAATGATTCACAGTTAGCTCTTATAGCAGTTTCATTTCACTTTTAACTGTGTATTACAGCTCAAGAAGGAGCAAACTAAAATAATACTGTGGCATAACATGGAACATGAATAGAAGAAATTCATGTGATCTCCCGTGGGTTAGATGAAGACTCAAAGATTAGTTAAAATCTTTCTGCTTTGATGTAGAAGTACTAAATGTATTGATAAGGTCACTTGCGATTTCGGACTTACAAATTTGGGGGGGTGTAGAAACCTTTCACTTTGTTTTTTTTTTTCCAAAAGATGGATCACCATTTTCAAGTGCAGACAAGCAGGCTGTTGCATCTAATTTTATCTTAATTCCAATTCTCGGGAGAGCTCTTGGACTCTAATAAACAGTGTTTGTGAGAGACAACCTACCAACTAGTCGAAAACCTCCACTGTCTCCAGAAACGTGGGAAAGTCTACTGGACTAATATCCAGGGAACGTCTATGGGAACAGCTCATTTATTACGGGACTGGATATCTCAGCAGCCCTCGGGAGAGAGTCTGGTTAGTACATACTTACAAAGGAGGACCCAGAAACCACAGGGTTGCGGAGATGTTCTCATATTCCTCCTCTCTGAAGCTACTATTTGCAGAAGAACATGCTGAGCTAACTTTGACAAACAGCTTAGTGTCACTGGGACCTGCGTGTGCCGTTATGCCCAAAGATGATGAGAGCTGTTTCTGCTCCCCCCGCCCCCGCTTTCCCAGGGTTGCCTTTCTTTTTAAATAAGGAGAAGGAAGCTACAACACACCAAAGCCGGCACCCTCTATCTGCCCCAAATCCAGTAAAGGTTTTCCTCTAAGGATAAGCGAAAGAAATGCATAGTATCTTCATGTTAACAGGAGTTGGGTTTGTGTGATCAAAATGTTTTGGCCGAGCCAGGTCCCTTGGCACGTCCCTCCTGTCTGCAGCTGGTTCCCCCTTCTCCGTGCATGTGCTCCGAGGGTCTGAGAAGCGGTTTTCAAGGTTATATTGCGTCCGAATTACAAGGCTTGTATTACAGGAATAGCTGTTCACCCCCACCTCCCAAAAACCTGAAGAGACGAGTTCGTTAGTACGGGACACGGCATTGAATTGTTTGTTTCTCTGAGCTTGTGATTTCTTTGTGCTGCAGGCTGGCAGCAGCCTGCAGTTTTGAGGGTCAGCTGGAGAAAATGCCTACACATGCTGGCATGGCCAGCTCTTGGAGCGCTTCCGTAATGGTTGACAAGTAAATGTTTTATTTCTGGAAGTGAAGTGTGTTCTTTCCCCCCCCCCCCCCC
>VZSZ01007833.1:11562-21769 GCA_013398815.1 Ibidorhyncha struthersii
CTCAGCCTGTCTTCATAGGAGAGGTGCTCCGGCCCTCTGATCATCTTTGTGGCCCTCCTCTGGACTCGCTCCAACAGGTCCATATCCTTCTTATGTTGGGGGCTCCAGAGCTGGACGCAGTACTCCAGGTGGGGTCTCACGAGAGCAGAGTAGAGGGGCAGAATCACCTCCCTCAACCTGCTGGCCACGCTTCTTTTGATGCAGCCCAGGATATGGTTGGTTTTCTGGGCTGCAAGCGTGCATTGCTGGCTTATGTTGAGCTTCTCATGAAGCAACACCCCCAAGTCTCGGTGAGAGGGCTGCTCTCAGTACATTCTCCGCCCAGCCTGTATTTGTGCTTGGGATTGCCGGGACCCATGTGCAAGACCTTGCACTTGGCCTTGTTGAACTTCATGAGGTTGGTATGAGCCCATCTCTCAAGCCTGTCCATCCCTTCCCTCCAGCGTGTTGACTGCTCCACTCAGCTTGGTGCCATCAGCAAATTTGCTGAGGGTGTGCTCAATCCCACTGTCCATGTTGCCGACAAAGACAGCACCAATCCCAGTACTGATCCCTGAGGAACGCCACTTGTCACTGGTTTCCACTTGGACATTGAGCCGTTGACGACAACCCTTTGAGTGCAGCCAGCCAGCCAGTTCCTTATCCACCCAGCGGTCCATCCATCAAATCCATGTCTCTCCAATTTAGAGACTAGGATGTCATGTGGGACAGTGTCAAACGCTTTGCATAAGTCCAGGTAGATGACGTCTGTTGCTCTCCCTTTATCCACCAACACTGTAACCCTGTCATAGAAGATCACCAAACTTGTCAAGCATGACTTGCCCTTAGTGAAGCCATGTTTGCTGTCACTGATCACCTGCTTATTTTCCACGTGCCTTAGCAGAGTTTCCAGGACATATGAGAGGGGATTTGAGTAAGCACAGAGTCTCCCTTTGCCTCCAGAATAGGAGAGTGAATTCCTATATAAAAATATTCCTATGAAGTTCTGAATTCCCAGTACATATTTAAAAGTTCATACATATACATTCTATTGGACCTTATTTGCTGAACTCACGGTACAAATAAAAAATGGGCTTAGATTGTCTTTATGTCAATAATGCCAGGGTTTATTCACTTTGCTTTTCCCTGAATATAACCAAAGATGTTAATGGTGAGGTCAGGGAGGGANCCCCCCCCCAGCTAACCTACCAAAACCTACAAAAGGGTCAGGAGGATGAAAGGGAAACACAAACATCCTCTAACCCTCAAGTTCTGATTCTGTGATTCTGTTCTGCATGCTTTCAAATTGAAATACTTGATGTAATGAGGCTTATTAATAAACAAAGGTTAGGATCCCAGATTTTCTAGCCATTTCACAAAGGTATAGTAAAGAACATCTGCACCATAGGGCTTGCTAGAAAGTTGGAAGAGAGAGGAAGGAGGGAAGAAAAGACATACACAAGAACTGAGAAAAGATTTACCCAGGTTATACAGCTCCAAGGAGACCTCAAGCTTCTTTACTGTCAGTCTAGTGGTTTACCTGCCGATCAAGGTCAAATCCCATTTACAAAAACTTAACCTTCTTTCTAAACCCTACAAGATGTGCAAAACAAAATTTCTATGTAAATGTTATTTGTGGAAGTCTCCTTATTCAAGAAGTTTAATGCAAGAAGTGCTACTTTTTTTCCACAAAAATAAAAAAAGCCTTAAAGAACGTCTGTGGGACAGAGAAACAGTGGTGAAATTACAAGCCAAATGCAGATCGCTATCTCCAGCATAGATAGAACTGAGGAGCACTATGAAAACAACTCTGAAAGCTCTCCTCCATTAACAGGATATAGAGAAAAAGACTGGATAGAGCATGAGGAAGGGTCGTCTTAGGGGATGGATTAAATGGGAGTCTTCTGTGACCTCTGAGCTAATTACTTGTAAAGTTTACTGTAAAACACTTTAGATGCTTACTTTCTGGTATCAGGGTTGTACTTAGAGGCTAAGGAATAATATCACTAGCTGTTATTAAAGGAGTTACAGAGAGATTCTGGTTCAAACACAGAATAAGTCAGGAGTAATTGGCAACAGATTGAAATAGTCAATAAATATTGTTCCAACTCTTCATACTGCAACAGACAGACACTTTCCCTAGAGAAATGTCATTGTAGGTTTCCTTCTCTCTTTCATTACTCATCTAATTTAAGCAACAGTAAAAAATAAAAATAAGTACAAATGAAATCATCCTCTTACATGCTATGAGTATCACATAATTATGCACTGCTTCCACGATACTACATATGGAAACTATCAATTCAAGCAAAAACTTTTAAGTAATTATCCCAATGTTTTAATGTTGCTTATATGCACATACTAAACAAGAACTCTTATTTTCAGGATAAAACTTGCCAGGTTAGCTGAAGATATTTCACTCTGCCTTGTGAAGGAGTTTGTTTTTCATACGTATAATACCATATCAGAGCTTGTGATATAACCTTTAATTTATTTTACTCTCTTCCTTATGTTCAATGCTAATGACCTCTGAATTTTGTTAAATGCACAGAATTTTTAACTGTCCTATTAATTCATGATGAGATTTACAATAGCTAAGACATCTGGCCTGGATGTGGTATATATGAAAGATAGCCACCTCACAAATCAGCAATCTGTGTTGCTTGAGAGAAATTAGTCAGGAAGGTTACTTTACAGTCTTCTCCTTGAATACAGAGATCAGGCACACCTCCCAGATGTCAAATGGCTCTCTCTCCTGGAGAGTATATTAAAAGGTGACTATGGGTGGCTCAGGAAGTATAGTAGCAGCCTGCGAAGCATTTCACCTTTAAGCCATTGGTTGGAATCCACTGACAGCCTGTAAGTTTTTCATAGAATCATTCAGGTTGGAAAAGACCCTTAAGATCATTGAGTCCAACTGTAAACCTAACACTACCAAGTCCAACACTAAACCATGTCCCTAAGCACCACCTCTACAAGTCTTTTAAATACCTCTGGGGATGGTGACTCAACCACTTCCCTGGGCACCCTGTTCCAATGCTTGACAAGGCTTTCGGTGAAGAAATTTTTCCTAACATCCAATCTAAACCTCCCCTGGAGCAACTTGAGGCCATTTCCTCTTGTCCTACCCCTTGTTACTTGGGAGAAGAGACTGACCCCCACCTTGCTACAACCTCCTTTCAGGTAGTTGTAGAGAGCGATAAGGTCTCCCCCTCAGTGTCCTTTTCTCCAGGCTAAACAACCCCAGTTCCCTCAGCCACTCCTCATGTGCTCTAGACCCTTCACCAGCTTCGTTCCCCTTCTCTGGACACACTCCAGCACCTCAATGACTTTCTTGTAGTGAGTGGCTCAAAACTGAACACAGTACTCGAGGTGGGGCCTTACCAGTGCTGAGTACAGGGGAATGATCACTTCCCTAGTCCTGCTGGCCACACTATTCCTGATACAGGCCAGGATGCTGTTGGCCTTTTTGGCCACCTGGGCAGACTGCCAGTTCATAGTTAGCTGGCTGTTGACCAACACCCCCAGGTCACACCACTTGTGACCGGCCACCAACTGGATTGAACTCCATTCACCACCACTCTCTGGGCCTGGGCATCCAGCCAGTTTTTTACCCAGCAAAGAGTACACCTGTCCAGGCCATGAGCAGCCAGTTTCTCTAGAAGAATGCTGTGGGACATGGTGTGAAAGGCTTTAAACGACATCCACAGCCTTTCCCTCATCCGCTAAGCGGGTCACCTTGTCATAGAAGGACATCAGGTTAGTTGAGCAGGACCTGCCTTTCCTAAACCCATGCTGACCGGGCCTGATCACCTGGTTGTCCTGTACGTGCTGCGTGATGGCACTGAGGATGATCTGCTCCATAACCTTCCCAGGCACCAAGGTCAGACTGACAGGCCTGCATTTCTTTGGGTCCTCCTTCCGGCCCTTCTTGTGGATGGGTGTCACATTTATTAACCTCCAGTCAACTGGGACCTCCCTGGTTAGCCAGGACTGCTCATAAATGATGGAAAGTGGCTTGGTGAGCACTTCCACCAGCTCCCTCAGTACCTTCAGGTGGATCCCATCTGGCCCCATAGACTTGCGTATGTCTAAGTGGTATAGCAGGTCCCTCACCATTTCCCCTTGGATTATGGGGGCTTCATTCTGCTTCCCGTCCCTGTCTTTCAGCTTGGCAGGCTAGGTACCCCTAGAACAATTGGTCTTACTATTAAAGACCGAGGCATATTTTATGCAAATCCAATGCAATCATTGCTAAATATAGCAGAAATTATAGAGTCCTACTGCATTTGTGGAGGCTCTACCATAGCTTGTAGCTTTAGAAGTCAGAAATAAGGTACATTAGAAATGACAATATGCAATGTACAGTACCTGTTATAAACGTTCAAGGTCAGATCCTGATGACATTTTATACCCCTGCTTTCTCTGACAATTCGTATTAAAATTGAGCATAATAGAAAGGGAGGAAGCTTCCATATATGGTATTCCCTACATCAACCCCTCAGCAGAACAGAGATTTGCTTCATGGAACACAGTAGCAACAGTCATTTCTTGTTCAAAACTACAAGGAGAGAGGCAGGTGTCCAGCACAGGCAGGTGTCTACGTACAGCATTTCTTCAGAAAGTGTGGGGGCCCACCTCAAGCTTGGAGTGGTGAAATGGTTATATTGTCAGAAGAGTGCATCAGTCATGGAACTACAAACTAGTTTAGCTGAGGACAGGCTACAAAAGCTAGAAGAATGACAAAGGGAGAAGACCTGTTTCTCTAACTCGGTGCTTTGGGTCTTCTATTGGAAGTAAGGGAGCTGCTGCTGGGTAGCTTATGTATTTCACACTAGACAGTCAAAACCAGGTTTAAATCAAATCCCAGAACTAAGGAAGGACCAGAATCTAGAACTGACCACTCCTTCTTGCTCTCTTTCCTTTTCATGAAATGAACCTTGTATTTATGTATGTTTGTTGGTGCACAGCAGCTAGCCCGCTTAAATGGCTGTAGACAGGGCTATTCTTGTGTTGCCTTTGTAGCACGCCACTTAAGGCATTTTTCCAGGATGTGGGTTTGAATGCACTCAAGCTAGTGTCAGATAGACCCGGGCCTCCTAGCTGCTAGATTAGTGTGCTGAACAATATTTTAGATAATTATCTAAAGGTAATGACCACCATAACCCCTTTTAAAAAGAATTAATTCCGCTCATATCGGTACCTAGATTGGGCAGTAACTTGCCAGTAATGGAGGCACCTAACATGCCACTACGTTTTATAGTTTTAGGCTTGAGAGAGGTGTCGGAGTTGCCTCCTACAGACACACTCCTACACTCGGTGTTTCTTGCCTGACTTTAAAAGACTTCCTACTCTGTGTGGGATTGTCGAGGAATATTTTTCAGAGGTACCTGTGTCTATATACTGTGTGTATAGGTTGCCATCTATTTTCTTACTTTCTGAAAATTGGGTTGGAGTCTTCTGAGAACGTCTTTAGTTTTGGAAAAGCACTGAGCGCTGTGGAGCTGGACTGTTTGCTAGGAGATATGGAATCTGTAGGGTCCTGTAGGGTAGAAACAAATCATCTTGATTTATTCTTAAAGAAGAATTGCTAAATAACACACAACTTCAAGAATGTGGAATTGTTCCAAATGTTAAGGCTATACTTGTACAAATCCTGAAGCAGGTGATATTTATAGACCTTTGCTTTTATTGGACCTGTGCTATGAATAGCCTTATAAAACTGGGCCAGTCATTCTAGTGCGTTTTATAAACTTTTTTTTTATACATATCTTATTTATTAAGAATTTATTGCCAGATTTAATTTACTTTTAAAAGGAATATATGACCTAGGTATTCAATCAGCTGAAGAGAACCTAAGTATACTGGGAATAATGAAATAACTGTAAATACTAGGGGGAAAAGGGATTGAGCCAGAACAAATATGCCTTCTCCATATTTTTTCTCTTGTTTTGATGAAACTGAAACTGATGCATAGGGCAAATGTCACTCCGGCCATCTTGTATTTTTTTTAGGCCTTCTCTCTCCCTATAAAACTGGAGCCAGAGATCTTCAGGGAATGGAATTATCACACACTTGGTGGTTTTGTCTCAATCTCAAAGTATTTTGGAAATGAGCACGTGTTTATATCTCAGAAATAACTGAAGAGCCTCATTCATGGTCATTTATCTTATTAAAATGAAACCAAATGAACTGTTGCTGTTGGCAGATAAGTGTGGAATAATGCAGTTCTAAGACAAATTAAAAGGTTTCTTCTATGGATGATAAATGTGGTTAAAAAAAGCAAAACAGAAGTCCAGAGACCCTTTTCATGGAAAAAATATCACATTAGTTTAAGGTCAGTTTGAGTAGCTGTATAAAAATATAATTTATTATGTCTCTTCTAATCCTACCAAGTTTTTGTAATGAGGCAATTGAGTAATTTTAATTGAGACTACATTTCTGCAAGTTGGGTGGTATGTTTATGCTTTATGCACCATGGAACGAGGTTGTTTGAGACGGATGTGCTTCATAATATTCTGTTTTGGGGACTCAGTCTCTGGGCTGGCCTGGTTTGGTTTTGTTTCTGTCACACGATGATTGAGGCTGGTAGTGGGTAGCTTGACTCTGCTGTGTAAGGGGAGCTGGCTGCCAGTGCCATTGTATTTGAAGCTTGTCCAAAACAGATTCTGACTGATAAGGAAAGAAAAAGTAATTGTGGAGGGCTTTATGTGAGGAAGCCAATTTTACTGATTCTAGCTTTGGAGGTTTTTACTTGACTGACTTGAACATAGTAATAAAGGATCAGCCAGGTCTTGGCTATTCCCGCTTCTCGAGGATAAGACAAGTATAACCAACTATGGCTTCTGACTGCACACCTTAGTCCCTTGAAAGAACAGATAAAAAGAATACAGGGAATTCAGGGAAAAAAATATTACAAGAGATATAGAAAAATTGAGAGAACACTGACATTTTCCAGAGAGCAGAGAGAAAGACCTGGAATGAACAAGATTGTCCAGATGGTGTCTATTTTAAGAAATCACATTTTCCCTGTTTAATTCTGTTAGTTTCTTTGCATTTGTTTTGTGGCTTATGACTCCAAAAGGTGCCTGGAATGATCCATTGCACTGTATGGTTTAGCTATCTTTGGAAAAAATTAGAATCAAGATGCCATGATTTTTCTGCTAATAATGACACTTTTTCTATCATCTGGCCCATTATTACTGTAGTCCTCTGCCAGGCTTCATTCTTTCAGGCTGCAGACACCCAGCTTATATGAGTTATACAAGTTGAGCTTATGCAAGCAGTGAGGCTTAAAGATTTTCCTTGGCCTAAAGGATTGTTTAAAGGGTATGGTTAAGTATTTGGCATTACAATATCAAGCCTGAGATCCTGTATACCAGCAATTTATGACAACACACCTGCATGAATGAGGTAAGAGAAACTGAGTGTGCTGAATTATTGCATGAGTTACTAAACTCAGGTAGCTTCACATGGCCACACAAGAAAGTTGAGAGGCTAAAAATATAATCATTTCCAGTCATCGTGATCCATGTAAAATAGGTCCTACTGCAAAACCTGCTGTGTGGTTTTGTTTTTCTTTTTAAACAAGATCACAGTTTGTCTGATAAAGACGACTGTTTTGATATTCTATTCCTAAATTTCTCCAAGTCAAATGACTGTATTTCACATGACATTTTGATCACAATAGTTGTGTCAGATGAACGTAATAGGGCGCACATTCATACCCTTCTCTAGGAATGTGAGAACAATGCTATTGTCCCCCCTCCCTCACTGTCCTTTTCCACTGCCTTACAGTCAGGGAGCCACACGCCAGACAAAACTCATTGAGCAAAACTGTAATGTACTGACTAGATGCTGCCAGGATCTCTGCTCTGGGCATGTGAAGTGGAAAGTAGAGAAATCTGCATTCATGTGTCAAGATCCCCCAGTCTTGAGATTTAAAGTGGATTGTTTAGAGAAAAGAGGGCTGAAGGGAGATGTGATGGCAATCTTCAAATACATAAAAGGCTGCTGCAAAGAATTGTGGAATAAACTGTCCTCTGTGTTCACTGGAGTTATGACAAGAAGTAAATGGGAGAGTTAATTTAGTCTTTGGGAAAAATAATGATAAGAATAGTGAAGATGTGTTACTGTTTGCCAGAGAAAATGGGAACTTACACTCACTGGAGCTCTGTGAACAATTATCTTGGAGATGGCATAAGAATACTTGCTCATGGATGGTGGCAGGGCATAATCTCAATGACTCCTTCAAACCCTGTTTTTCCGAATCCTTTACTGAAACTCCTTGAAATACAATGGTCAGTCAGGAGAATGAATGTAGGTAGCTACTTCTGTGAACATTGTCATTTAATGTTTCTCAGTGACTTAGGCAGTAACTTGTTCATCAAATAAATGGATGAGAAAAGAAATGATGATGAGGGAAATTTAGTGTTGCCAAAAAACCCTAAGTTGTCTCATTAAGTGGTTCAGAGCCGTCATTGACAACAGAGAATAATAGACCAGATCTCTATCACTCCAGGACTGAAATTCTGTCTTGGGTCTGTGAAAATTTCTCATGAAAGTTTCAAAAAAATAAGTACATTTTTGAGGAAAAAAAAATGCTTTTGGTAGATAAATCAGCATTCTCAATGAGTTGTTTTATCCAGCTCTACTTAGAACAAGTTATAGTATAGAGTAGTGTTTTTAGAAAACAGAACCTTAGGTTGCTGGCACAAAGAAATCTTGTCAAAGAAATGATACATTGTGAACTCACGGTTCCCGTGTTGAGCATATTCATCATGTTGAGCTCTTCAGCCATTGGAACTGGGATTCAGTTTTCTTTCCTTCTGTAAATGAAAAGTTCCAAGCTTCAATTTGGCACATATTTTACAAGGGTTTAAATAAAATATGAGTCAGCTGTTTATGGCTTTTATAGTTTAATTAATGTATAAGTGCCTGAGGCTTAGAGATGATGTCATGTGTTCTTTTCACCTTTTTTTTTGTAAGTTCTGTGTTTCACAGAATCTCTTAGATTGGAAAAGACCTGTAAGATCATCTAGTCCAATCATTAACCTAACACTGACAAGCCCACCACTAAACCATGTCCCTGAGCACTATATCTACACGACCCTTAAATACCTCCAGGGATGGGGACTCCACCACTGCCCTGGGTAATGCGTTCCAATGCCTGATGATCCTTTGAGTAAAGAAATTCTTCCTAATATCCAATCTAAACTTCCCTTGGTGCAACTTGAAGCCATTTCCTCTTCTTCTATCACCTGTTACTTGACAGAACAGGTTGACTCCCACCTCTCTGCAACCTCCTTTCAGACAGCTGTAGAGCGCGATAAGGTCTCCCCTGAGCCTCCTTTTCTCCAGGCTAAACAACCCCAGTTCCCTCAGCTGCTCCTCATAAGACATGTGCTCCAGACCCCTCACCAGTTTCGTTGCTCTTCTTTGCACACGCTCCAGTGCATCAAAGTCCTTCTTGTGGTGCGGGGCCCAAAACTGAACACAGTACTCAAGATGCAGCCTCACCAGTGCCGAGTACAGGGGTAAAATCACCTCCCTGGTCCTGCTGGCTACACTATTCCTGATACAGGCCAGGATGCTGTTGGCCTTTTCAGCCCCCTGGGCACACTGCTGGCTCATGTTCATCCTGCTGGTCCACCAACACCCCCAGGTCCTTTTCTGCCAGGCAGCTTTCCAGCCACTCTTCTCCAAGCCTGTAGCATTGGCGAGGGTTGTTGTGGCCAAAGTGTAAGACCTGGCACTTGGCCTTATTGAAACTCATACAGTTTGCCTTGCCCCATCGATCTAGTCTGTCTAAATCCCTCTGCAGAGCCTCCCTACCCTCAGGCAGATCAACACTTCCACCCAGCTTGGTGTCATCTGCAAATTTACTGAGGGTGCACTCAATCCCCTCATCCAGATCACTGATAAAGATATTAAACAGGACTGGCCCCAGTACTGAACCCTGGGGGCCACCACTTGTGACCGGCCGCCAACTGGATTTAACTCCATTCACCACCACTCTCTGGGCCCGGCCTTCCAGCCACTTTTTTACCCNTTTTTCCCCAGCAAAGTTTATACCCATCAAAGCCATAGGCAGCCAGTTTCTCCAGGAGAATGCTGTGGGAAACGGTGTCAAAGGCTTTACTGAAGTCCAGATAAATAACATCCACAGCTTTCCCCTCATCCACTATGCGGGTGACCATGTTGTAGAAGGAGATCAGGTTAGTCAAGC
>VZSZ01007834.1:0-25462 GCA_013398815.1 Ibidorhyncha struthersii
CCGTACGGAGCCCGACTGCTCCCTCCCTTGCAGGCTGGCCCGCGGAGAGGTGATAGGAGGAGGCTGCGGCGATCTCCTGCCCTCTTCCCTTAGAGAAGAACCGAAGTGCTGGGTTGCACCCCCAAAATGGGGACGCAGCAGCAGCACACAGAGGCCTTGTCGCCTTTACTCTGCAAAAACACCTGTTTGTGATGCTGTTTTCTCACAAGGTTGGCGAGTGTTCTCCGGGGGTCGGGTATTTCCACATACTGCACCAAAATACATGGGGTACTCCTGCACTAAACAGAAACCAGGCCCCCTCCTCGGAAGATTTGATGTAACCTACGTGCTGAACTTTGCCACGGGTTGCCCCGATCGTGGACCTACGTCTGGTTTTGCAGGATGAGGACCTTGCTGTTCAATCTGTTATGTCTGCCTGCATGGTTTTATCATGCCAAAATGGGAGTTGTGTGAGAGGTGTGGAAAATACAGGTACAAATACCAGGACCATTGGTAACCTGTGACATGGCTCAGTGCTTCTAAAACTTTCCCTCTCGGGGTCAGCTTCCAGTCATGGCCACGCACCCACCCCATGGCAGAAGAATAAAATGCAGTTTCATTAGACTCATCTGGCTGTTTTCAGTGACAAAGTTACAAAATAATTACCATCTCCCCTTTTACTTGATTTCTTTTAAAAAAAATCACTATTAGATTTAATAATTGTCTGATTATCACAGGAGTTTGATCATCATTGTGCAACATTAGGTTAGATTCCCCGTGGTGTTTTAATATTCCTGATAATGATTTTCTAGATTCATGAGCAACAGAGCTTACAGTTTGTTGTGGTCATTATCTCTCATACATATTCATTTGCCATGCAGATTTTCCAGTGTACAGGTATTTTAGTTGGTATATAAATCAAATTATTATGTCAATGTATTGACCGCAATGAGAATAATCTGAAATTTCTTGCATCTACTTCCACTGCATCACTAAGAAAGTTTATTATCTTGTCATGTGGTAGTGAGAATCTTAACAGTACAACTAAAAAGAACAGAACCAGCAATTACAAAACTGACTAAGAAGTAAATGAGGCAGCACTTATATTGCAGAGTGCTTACCATCAGTTCTGATAAGTGACCAAAAAAATGTTTGGTGGGACTGAAAAGTGTGTTTTTAAAACTATATTTGCAAAGCTATCATAACAAACAGGCAACTAAATATTTTATTAGCTGACTTTGAAAACATTTGTGTAACACTGCATCATTGGATATGCCCCTATATTTCTGTTTTTCAGAATGATCTTGAGGTCATTCAGAGCTCCTGGGAACTTAAGCTGTATTTTTCTATTAAATTATTTCAGTCTTCAAGTCCAATTTAAGTATAAACATAGTTTCCATGCACAGCAAGTTTACAGTATCTCTGTTTGCTTATGTTAAAAGTTACTGGCTACCCAGGTCGGTTCAGCCAGTTAGATTGCCCTCTTCAATAAACATTCTGACACCACTTTAAGGTTTTGAGTGTGTGTGTGTTTTGGGGAATATGTCATAGCGTGTGATGGATTGCTTATTCCATTCTTAGTCTTAGGTGGGAAGCTTTTGGGGTGGTGATGTGTCACAGACCTGATCTTGCTAAGGTACCTGGAACAGTTGTTGCAGGAAAACGTGTTCCAGGGTGCTCTAGTGTTGCAATTGCAATTGAAAGTTGAAGACTTCCTTATTGGAAAATGTGAATATTTATAACCTGGAGTAACCATCAGCTTGCAGATCTCTGGAACTACTCTGTTGTGTGTTACTTGACATCCCTGTGTGTCTGCTCCTTTTTTAAAGCAGAAGTACTAGTGGTGGTGTTCCTCCAGAAACTTGTAGAAATAGATATTCATAATTCTAAGGTGTTCAAGTACTGTGTTCATGTCTGTTAGCTTTAGTGAGATGGTTCTGATACTTAAGTTTAAGCCTATGTTTAACTGCTTGCAGAATCTTTTGGTTTTGATTAGCACTACTCCATACAGTATCATTTATGTTTCTATGAAACTGTCCCTAGATCATCAGTTCCTAAACTTCTCACATCCTGGATTACTCTCTGCCATCACAGTTTCTTTGCAGAGTACTCTCCACGTTTACCATTAATGCTTCTAAATGAAATAGATGCCAATGATATGTCTCAATAACCCAACTGCCTTGTGCCATCACATCTTCCTTGCGAAGTGTTATTGTTAATTTGACTCCCCCAAAACCAGGAAGGTGTCAGAATGATGGGTTGCCTTTCACTACATTAAATACTTTCCTTTATCTTCCTTAGAAGTGACTTCTGTATTATATGTTGCTTTCTTGGCTTTTAAAATAACAGATACAAGGTTGTGAATGTTGTCATGTGTGCTTTCATCATGGGTTCTTTAGTTTCCTGGAGCTGCTGGTCTCCTGTTGCAGAATACTAAAATCTAGAAGTTTTGCCTGCACAGGCTCTAACGGGTCTGAGAACGGTTTGTGTAACAGTGTAATAAACAGCCTAGTAAAGAAAAGCAAAAAATGTGAGTAAAAGTTTGTTTCTTTCCTGCAAAGAAAGATCAGCAGAGTAGGTCAACAGGCAGAGAGGAAAAAGACAAGTGTTCTGTCTGGAGCTTAAAAGTCTTAAGGAAAGATTCACTGGGATTTCTTCTAAAAAATTAAATGTTAACATTAGCGTTAAAAAGGAATTGTTTCCGCAGAGTAAGGTTCTTTGTTTAAAGATTTCTCTTTCCTTAAAAGCAGTGTTTGCTGTCTGTTACTTTGTGAGTAACTCTTATTACCAGCAAAATAGCCAAACAATTTTTTTTATGTTGTTCTTTTAAAAAAAATCCCCTTGAGCTTGAAGGTTTTTGCCGACATGGTCCTTCCCTTCCCCTCCCCTTAAACACAGGCAGACAGGCAGTCCTTGGGCATGTACTTTGCAGAGGGTCAGGTTGCATCCTCATTAGCAGTGTGTTTTATTGCTGTTTGCTTTGGGACACAACAGGGAATGTTTCCCGGGCAAGCCTGGCGCTACTGCCCTTCTCCTGCCCATGGCGCCTGTGGGAGCCAGCGCACCCTCTTGCCTCCACCTGCGTGCATGACTGTGGGTGTGCAGGGAGTCAGGACAGTCCTTTGCCACCTGCCCCGGCCCATATGTTCAGGCAGCAGACCCACTGTTTACCGTGGGTGGGCACCCAGGAACGTCCCTCGTGGTACTTCCCTCTTCCTGCTGGAGCTTAGCAAAGTGCCTGGGCACTTTGGCAGCACATTTTCCATAGTGATTTTTGTGTGTGTGTATGTTTCCACATGAGCTTTAAATTCACTCAGTCCTTACCAGGCTCGCTTTGCTCTTTGACATGCCATTGCTCATGAACAAAAATCATCAAGTCCTGAGCCTTTCGTATCTCCAGAAGGCTCCTTAATATTCTTAATCATTACTTTCTTATATTTCTTTTGATATTTCTGAGTACTGTGGTTCCTAAGATACTGCAAGTACAAAAGCCTCAGCAACTAGAGGGATGCTGACTTGCAATTCTCAGCTTTCATTTTTTTTAGAAACAATTTCTAATCCTCATGTTGCAGAAAAAAAGCCAGGAAATGTAAACTATGGCAAACCTATGGTTTGTGAGCTGTTAGGCAGAGGTTCTGTGCCAAGGCGATGTCACACATATAGTAGAAAGGCTTTTAACTGGCTAACAGATAGAGCTCAGAGGGTTGTGGTTAGTGGTGCAGAGTCTAGTTGGAGGTCAGTAACAAGTGGTGTCCCTCAAGGGTCAGTACTGGGTCCAGTCCTGTTCAATATATTCATTGATGATCTGGACGAAGGGATAGAGCGTACCATCAGCAAGTTTGCTGATGACACTAAACTGGGAGGAGTGGCTGACACGCCAGAAGGCTGTGCTGCTTTACAGCGTGACCTGGATAGGCTGGAGAGTTGGGCAGAGAGGAACCTAATGAAATTCAACAAGGGTAAATGTAGGGTACTGCATCTGGGGAGGAATAACCCCATGCATCAGTACAGGTTGGGGGCTGACCTCCTGGAGAGCAGCTCTGTGGAAAGGGACCTGGGAGTCCTGGTGGACAACAGGATGACCATGAGCCAGCAATGTGCCCTGGCGGCCAAGAGGGCCAATGGCATCCTGGGGTGCATCAAAAGGAGTGTGGCCAGCAGGTCGAGGGAGGTCATCCTCCCCCTCTACTCTGCCCTGGTGAGGCCGCATCTGGAATACTGCGTCCAGTTCTGGGCTCCCCAGTTCAAGAAGGACAGGGATCTGCTGGAGAGGGTCCAGCAAAGGGCTACAAAGATGATTAGGGGANGAACACAGGAAGTTCCATCTTAACATGAGGAGGAACTTCTTTACTTTGAGGGTGGTGGAGCACTGGAACAGGCTGCCCAGAGAGGTTGTGGAGTCTCCCACTCTGGAGACATTCAAAACCCACCTGGACGCTGTCCTGTGCAACCTGTTGTAGGTGACCCTGCTCTGGCGGGGGGGTTGGACTAGATGATCTCCAGAGGTCCCTTCCAACCCTGATGATTCTGTGATTCTGTGTGATTCTGTGATCTTGGGGTGACAGATAACCTGAATCCCCAGGTCTGGGCAGAAGAAAGCCTGCAGATACTGCTGAAGCCAACAGTTGCTGACTGACCCAGGATCCAGCTGAGTGCCAGGTTCAGTCCATCCAGCAGCAGACGGCTGGAACGCCAGCAGAGCCATTGTCTTTTGCCTGGAAACATCTCCCAGAACCTCCTTTTCCTCAGCTCCCCAGGCCACGTGCAGTTTTTGTTAAGGTCACATGAGGGTTTCGGGAAGGTTGGACATCCTTGCTGTAAAGGCTTAGTGAGATGGATGGATGAAAATGTCCAAAATCCAGTATATTTTGTAATCTTATGTTAGGAATCCTTACAGTTGGCATCCTGAAAGCTTGTCCTCTTCATGTGGGCCATCCTTGCATTGCCACAGAGACGTTAGTTTTGAGTGCCGTTCTGGGGATCAGATGCAGGTTCTTTCCGTAATGAAGTGGCTGTTGTGAAGTTTGCCGTCTAAAGTTTACCCCTTAGGCTTCTGCGGAAAAGCAAGCCTGAAGCTGCCAATATCTAGCTTTTAATTATTATTCAGTTCTGGGGCATAACCACCCATTACATTCATGAAAGTCAGGAATCGTGCTTATGCAATTCTTCTGGCATTGTAAATAGAGCCCTAGAGAAATTTGTTTTTATTTTAGCAGTAACTTTTCTGAGAGACGACTTTTTTTTTCATTTACATTTCTATTACCAAATAGAAAATTAGAGGTCCACAGTGCAGTACATAACATTATGTTCCAACAATTTTATTCACCATCAGCCAGTTGAGAGCTGCTTTAATCACATGAATAGCCTCAGTCCGAAGAACTCAGAGTAATTATTCATGTATGGGTTTGTAAAATTTGGTTCATAGGGACTGACAGCATGAGTAAGATGGGAATGGTGTGTGGTATTGCTGATGTGCGCCACGGCGAGTTAGAGGAATATTTCAGTTTGTTTCCCTTAGACGTTTTCATTAGCTCCTCCTTGTTTTCAGAAAACCAAAGTGTGTCTCTCTTAATGAGAAGCGACCATCTTGGTCTTTACTTTGCAAAGTCAAGTACTGTCTCGTGGCTGTAGTAGAAAACTCACCTGCGTCTGGTAGAATAGTGTGATTTCCCAGAGGAACTGAAATTTATCCATCTGCCTGGTGAAATGAAGGGCTGATACAAAGCTCTTTTTTCAGTGCATATCATCATTAAAATCCTTGAACTAAATATGGCAAGAAAAAAAATTGAAATATATTCAGTATAAATATAGATATGGATATCATGACATGTAAAATCAATCTCTCTAAAAGTAGTGGAGGAAAAAAGCTCTTCAACATAACTATGTAACTAATATGTCAATTAGACAGTTCATAAGATATTCATAATATAATATGACAAGTTGCAATATGGTATAAAGTAGAGAGAGGGAGGTGAGAACATGGGAAGTAAATTCTGATTTCTAGTTTTTCAGCTGGGGGAAGAACAAACACATAGTCTGTGAAAAAATAAGAAACAATATGCATGCAAAATTTAGATACTTTTAAATTATTTTAATTACTATCCAACAAATGTTGCCTACAGCTAACAGTGAAAATGATTACAGGGAAGACTTTGATTTTTCAATAAGCTCCTCTCTAATGAGGGAAAAAAGAAAATGATAACACCTTGTTGTTTGTATTACAGTACCATGTACAGCTACAATCTGGGTCTCATTATGCTAGAAACTGTTCAAATACAGGTAGAAAAATGGTGTCTTTCCCAAAGGAGCTGCAAACTAATTCATACAAAAGAACAAACAAGACTAACGTATGATAATAAGGAACAGCTGAAGGAGAGTAAAGGAATAAGAAGAGTCTGCTTTTCTTTGTCTCATATCTGTGCAATAAAGCTGGAAAGAGAAAAGTATTTTGATTTCTCAGGGAACCTTGATGTTCCAATAGTTTGAAATTGTCTGTAAAAAGGACTGGAGCCTGAGTTGTTGGATACTTGAATGTTGGCCGTGGCTCTAGCCATGACCCTGGTATCTCTGAGCTCTCCAGTCGCCATGACACTGTGCTGTGCCTGGTAGCCTGCCCTGGACTGCAGGTATTATAAGCCCAAGGGTCCTTAATCTTCAGGCAGTGTGCCTGGCAAGATTTGTTGAAGCTGTGGGAGCTGGAAGTCATGGTCCTCAGGAGACTACCAGCTGGGCTGCTCAGAAGCCGGGGCTGGCATAGCTCCAGTGGAAGCTTGCCTGTTTTCCGAAGGAATTTAATTGAATAGTTGTCTGTATGAAATGTTTTTGTTCGGTAAATTGAGACATTCCAAAAGAAAAAAATAGTCAGAGGGTTGTTTTTTTCCCAACAGACGCAGGGAGCAGCTACCTGACTTATATTTTGACATATTTAAATATAGATACATGTATATGTGTTTTATGAGACAGGAGGGTAAGGAGACCCTGGACATTTTCCTGCCTTTTCTTCATTAGGCTTACTGTATTATTTTCAAATTTATTTGTACTGCAGCAGTGCTTAGGAATCCAGAACTTTATTGTGCTCTTCAGTATCAAAACACAGAACAAAATAGCCTAAATGTTTTTATGAGATTATTATGGTAAGAAATGAGTTAGAGGAGAGCTCTGAGGAAGGACAGGGTAAGCTCTCCACAACCTAATTCAAGAGTGTGTAACTTTCATCAAAGAGCCTTTGTTGATTGAAGGGCAGCATGGAGAACAGAACCTGGGAATGCTATGGTAGTGTGGGACGTGGGCTGGAGATACAGCACGGCAGGATTGCAGTGTAGGAGAGTTGAAGTCAGGGTGCATTGTAAGGGTCAGGCTGACTGAGCTGAGGTGATTTAGCAAATAACTTGAAAGTAGTTGAGCTGATCTGTTGTTGAGGGCTTGCTGGAAAGTTAGAGATTGGGTCTGTAAGGGATTGGGTCGTCATAAAAGTCTGAAAAATAAAATCCTAGGCATCTTACATTGGACTCTTAAAACTGTTGGCACTGACATTTCCTAACTTTTGAGTGCTTGACTTTGAAACCTTGACAATGTTGGGTTTGGTTTTGTTTTTTTTTAATAAATCTTCTGCATATTTAGACATTTTCAAGTCTTTGATATAATTCAGCAAAAAAGAAACCAAACCACAAAAATCAACCCTTCCCCCTCTTTCCTGTTTGTGAACCATCTTGCTGGATTTATTATTTTGTACTGTGTTCTTGGAGGCTGCGGAGAAGCTTTCCAGAGCATTTCAACTGGAGATTTAGGCATTAGTATGTTCACAGTAAAAGTGAGCCCAGGGGTATCCAACCCTAATCTCTGTCGATCTCCTGGAGCACCCTATTTTCACTTCACTTTTGCAAAGCTCCTTCTCTTAATGCCTCTTCCTTGCCTGCAGCAACTTCATTAGAAAGCCTGCAGAATGGCAGAGGCGGATGTATTTAATGTTGATAGGTGTCAAGACCAAAGGAAAGAATTTGTTTGGCTACTCGTGTGTCTGTAAGGATGTTCCACCTCAACTGAACAAGACAGACAAGGCATGGGGCATTAGGATCTGAAGCTGGTTTGTGCTGTGCAAGGGGTATCATTGCTTTTAAATCGATAGGGAGCTATTCACTGCATTGCTTTTTTGCTGAGACTAGATCTGAGATTCTCATAACTAAGCAGGCTGTATGAAGAAAATGCCCTCCTTCATCAAGATCAGGAATTATATATTGTTTTAACCATAGTGCTCTCCAATAACTACTACAGTTTTCTACTTGGTATTTTAAGGATATACAATCCATGTATGCTAATGTATCTGCATGAGAGATTGTCATGACTTAGAGCCAATCTTTGGCAGAAACAATAGAACAGACTCACAAACAGGTGGTTCTCATCACTGGATGCATAATGCTGTATGTATGCATTTTAGCCTTTTGCCTAACGACCTGATCCTGTAGACAATGCAGTTCTTTCTGGACATAGATGTGGATGCATTTGCTGGAGAAGGTAACCAAGTAGTTCCTGCACTGAGGCATCCCGCTTGGTACCTGCATAAACATCTCCAGGCAATCAGGTAAACCAACAGCACATAATCTGTCACTGCTAAGGACAGCATTGATGTTTTGTGTACATAAGAAAGGAAAATATATTTAGACTGAATGTGGATGTTCTGTTCTTCATTCATGTGTGACCAAATTCTAATCTCTTTCAGTCTGCCATAAATCCAGAATAACCAACTGAAGTCAGTACAGTTCCTGGGGATTTGTGCTACTGTAAATGAGAACAGAACTGAGATTTTTTTTCTCCCTTTCTCTCCTAATAGTGAGAAGAAAAGCTGGAATGTCAGCCTGGCTACATTTCTTTGCTTTGCTCATGTTGTCATAAAATGGACATCCTTTAAACCTTCTTTATTTTTTTATATTTGGAATATAACAGAAGGAGAGCCTTGCTGGTTTCTTATTTTACAGGAATATAAACATTAAAAGTCATTTTTCTTTTACACGTGAGTTAGGAAGCATAATTTACTTGAAAGGACCCTATTATATACTCAGTACAGTATTTGTTTATCTAATTGAATAGAAGAGCATTTACTGCAGTTTCAAAGTTAAGCCAATAAACATTTGTCTTTGTATTGCAGCAGCGATGTTTGACAGTTGGATTGGGCAACACCCATTTTAACTTAGGTTTATTTTATAGTATTGATGAAGCAAAACTCTGAGTGCATTTTCACTCCCTAGCTTGCAGTGTTGCCACAAGTTGGATATTTGGCAAAAGATGCTGAAAGCCTTTCTTCAAGTTGCCCATGTTACTTACCTCATCCTTGTTTCCAACAGCACTGGCTCGCCTCACAACTGTACATTTTGCTTCATGTATCCTGGGATGCATTCTGTTTGCAGCAAAGGCATAGAGAAATGAGTGGTAGGATTTTAAATGGACCTACATTTATAATTCCTGTTAAAATCAAGAGGAAAGCAGTGGAAAACAAACACAGAATCACAGAATCACAGAATAGTAAGGGTTGGAAGGGACCTCTGGAGATCATCTAGTCCAACCCCCCCCCCAGAGCAGGGTCACCTACAACAGGTTGCAGACAACCTTTTTCTTTCATGTGCCATGCTCACACCAAAACCTCTGTCCATCCACTCTGCCTACTTCAAGTCCAGGAACACCATGTATATAAGAGTGCTTAAAAAACTTTTATTTTCACTGTCAGTTAGATGATGCCGTTGCCATTCTTAAACATAAAAATATTTAAGATGGCTGTATTTCATTATTATTTTTTTTACTCTATAAGTGGCATTCTGGATTGTGCTGCCTGTATCGAATAGGTCCTGGAACATCCCTCCTAATCAGTTCCTTTTGGGAACAGGATCATCGCGGTCGTTCTGAAGCCACGCCAGCGCCTGCAGTGCACGGGCACTACAGATGAGATCTTTGTTACAGAAGCATGAGATCAATTCACCATTCCGGGCCATGTAGTAAGTGCATTCCTGACTGAATGTTACATCGTTTTTATTTTCCTGGGACAGCATTGCACTTTGTCTCCTCACTGAAAGAGCTATGTTCATTAGATACAGGAAGTCCTGCTAAACATCCATAACACTACATTAACAGCTGCTAGTAGATCTTTGAATGCCCAATGATCAGGGCAGAGTTTGTGAGAGATTTGGTGCTTCTTTGCTGTAATTGTTTTCTTAAGCATGCTTCACAATCTAAATTTCTGTAAAAAAAAGGGGCAGTTAATCCTTAAGGTTATGAAGACTTTTAAAACGTGCACCAGATGGAAATCAATGCAGTAGTGTCTGCAAGCAGACAGATATGCTGAGAAGCAGTCGGAAGGCTGATACTATTTGGATTAAAGGAAAAAGAGCTGCAAAGCAGTCATGCAACTTAGATATCATCAATACAGTAAAGGGAATCTGCAAGTCTGCAGTGAGCTCTGTCTTGTTTTACATCGTTGATAGGTTTGTTTTTGCCAGTGGCTCAAGAGAAACCCAATTTTCTCTCCCGTTGGTTTGTGCTTGCTCTGTTTTGTATAGACAACTCCCATTGCTTCCTTTGGCAGTACATACGGATAGCTGACTCAGTAACGGAGCTGACCGGAAAAAAAGATTTCCAATCTATAGAAAATAAATTTGTATTTCTCTAATTGTTTTCTGCACTTCCCAAGCAGGGACAACAGACTGCTGAAGAAAAACTGTTTTAAAAGGTCTCTGTAGAAGAAAAACATTTTCTCACAACTCCAAAAAAAAAAAAAAAGAGGAAAGATCATGACTAATGAATGATGAGGTGTTTGAGTTCAGCTGTTCTGATCACCATCTCTGTGGGTGAGATTTAGCAGAACCTCTCCAGAATAATCGGTTGTTCATGTCAGCAGGAGTGCTGCATGTCCAGCTCCAATCCAGCCAATGGGGAAAACCCTCTGGTGACACAGTGTTGCTGGTTTTGGTAGGGGAAAATGAATCCTTACATCCTCCTGGATGTCACCTCTGAAATGGTAGAACAACAAGATAATCAAAGAAACGCCCATCTGATGGATGTAGATGTTTGCATGCAGAACCTTGCAACACACCTAGGTTCCTGGCAGCTCTAGGTTGTTGATGCTGTTGGTAACGCACATGCAAGACTGTACAAGGTACCATTTGCTTTAATAGTAATAATTAGTAGGTCAGTAGAATAGACAAAGATTTTATGAAAATGGGGTCTAATCCATTCATGGATGGCTCTGGGACAAAGACTGAATCCCACACTTGTCACCAGTCCATGCCCCTCTCAAGGTATACAGCGTCCAGTATATGCTTTGCCAGATACCACTGCAAGATCCTTACAATGGACCATCTATTTTTTACATTAGTTACATGGCACAGGTAGCCTGGGCCTCAAACAGCTCCATGCTGTCAATACTACCTGCTGTATTCTCCAATTTGGTTCAGGTCTCAGCTTCTGCTGACAAAAAAAAATGCCGTATCTTTGTGTGTCTGGTTTTTGCCTAATGCAACCATACAGGGAGATGCTGTATTGCATTGCGATACCAAGAATTAGTGGTAGGAAGCTACAGTGAAGCTTGAAGTGAAGTAAGTTTGAGTGAGAAGTAAGACACGTGTTTCCGACAGTGGAGATCATTCACCACTAGAGCACGAGTTCCAAGGGAAACCATCTCCTGGTAGCTGATAGTTAATACGATATTTTTTGGAAGTTTGTGGACAAGTTGACAGATTCCACCAAGTTTCAGCTGTTATGGGCTGTGTGACCAGGGCAAGTAGGGATTTATCTGGGGAGAAGTGCATGGCAGAAAACACGTTGGTTCCAGTCCACTGCTGCCTCCTGTGTCCTCTTCCCTGGTGTCCCTCTTATGTTCCCAGCAAAGAGTCTCAGGAGGACAACCTGCAGCGCGGGTGTCTTTTGTACCTGCGGCTCAGTGATGTCAGGGCTGCTCCCTTGGTATGCCAGGTGATGTAGGGGAAAGAGGTTTCATGTTTCTGCCTCTTCTCCCTTCCTGTTGCTCTTTCCTCCCTTGATTTTGAGGAATTAAGTGCTGCTGGGAGAAAAGGGTGGGAGATCTAGCTTTAAAGGAGATGAATCCTAGAACAGAACAGGAATCTTCAGGCTGTTATTTCTAGCTGGTCACAGATAATAAAGTAAGTCTCTGCTGTTATCACATGCTACATCCAGACAGGACAAGATGCTTGAAGCCCTCAAGTATTGTTAGTATCTGCTGTCAGCCAACAACATAAAAAATGTAGCACTTGAGCCCCAAAGTCCTTGAAATTGGCCATGCTTTAATGAGGATTCAAAATAAGTAAGCATTTCAGTTTCCCTGCACTATGAGTCTTTAATGCTTTTGTGTTTTTCAGCACAAAGTTGGAGGCTTGAAATGAATTATTTAGGTGAAAGGTGAGTCTTTTTTTTATGATTATGATTTCATGTCTTCATATACTTAGACATCCAGTACCGTAGGACAAAGAAACAGAAGTCTTGTGATGATATCCTTAAAACTGCCAACACTGGATGCTGTTGTACCAGAGAACCGGACTGTTGTGAGACTGAAGATGAAGGTTTTAGTTGCAGAAATAATTTTAAGAGGCACCCACATGCGTTTAATAAAACCAGATTTCCACCTTTCCAACTGCAGATTTAGTCATAGCAGCATATTTTGCAGTTCCCACTCAAGCCAAGCTGTATGTGATAGAAACTGCAATGTTGTTGAAGCACTGAGAGTCATATCAAACACCATTGCAATCGATCTCACACTTCTCAGCTGGCAAACTGAGCAGGAAAGTGTTAAATCTCCTCCAGCAACGCTATAAGGGGAGACGCTCCAGTCATCTTTACCTCCTAAGTCACTTGCAAACCAAGTAAAGAAGTAGATCCTCTGAATTAGGTCATCTGGTTGCTTCATTCTGAAAGATTTTTATTAAAATGAAAAGTGTTGTCTGTTTCTTCTCCCAGACAGAAAACAAACATTGGCATCTAGAGTGGTGGAAGAGGAATACTTAGTGCTGGGCAACTTGATTAAAGTGTATTCCTTGTAATGAGCGGTGCCTCCCTTATCCTGCCATTGTGTTCAGACAAAAAAAAAAAAAAAGGAGGGCCTGCCCTTTCCCATTGTATAGTCACATTTTCCAAGTTCAGTCAAAATGTGCTTTATAAAAAGCTTAAAAAAAAAAAAGAACCTTGTCTTTTAGTAAACCACTGAGATAACTCTTAAATGAAAGCAATCTTGTGCATTTTCTGTATAGGAAAACTGATGAAGTTAGTGCCCTACCTAACCTACTGGAAGAGGAAGATAAAACTGATAAAAAATGGTCATGGGATAAATGTTATCTGAGCTTTGCTTAAAGGTTTACTACTAAAATTGAAGCTGAATTTTACTTAAAACACTGGGGAAGGTAATAGAAGAAGTGATTTGCAGCAGAATACAGTGTGTTTGTACTGTTATATTTTTATCGTTGCCATCACCAATACCAACATCTACATTTATCTGCCACTGTACATTAAACTAGCAATCCACTAATGTATTAACAGACATTATTAGCTGTAATAGCCCAATTCAGTCAGCTTTAATGGGAGAATCCCATAGTCTCTGCATCATGTTTGCCATTACCCAGAGACAGTTGCTGGTGGGCATTCACCTGTGTGCAAACTGGGCATGAAAAATTAAAATCGTGCATAGTATGCTTTCATTTTGGAAACATTAAAGAGAATCTGTAGTCAGTAGACAGATACAGGTATCCTCAAAAAAAAGAAATCAAAGAAAACCTGAGTCTTAGGCTAAGCCATGTCCTCAGCTCTGTTTTGTGGCACTTATATTTGTTTTAAAGACTCAGCATGGATTTTCCTTGGTGTCTTTATATGCTGACTTTTACTGTACTGGTTCCACCACCACCAGACTCGGTAAACAAGGATGTGCCCAGGGAAAAACAGACATGGTTAAAGAGATCTGTGTTAGCAGCCAAAATCTGGTTAGGTTAGTATAGGCTTCTAGCAGCCAAAACAAAACAGTTGTGCAGGGCCAAGAATTTTGAGATAGAGAGGGCTGAAGGAATTCTAAATATGCTACAGAAGTGGAAGCAACAGGACTTGGCAAAATCCTTGATCTGGTTAGAGAAACAACACATCTCACTAGCCAAAAAACAGGGTGGTGTCGAAAGAGAGTGAGATGGCAAAACCCTTGGGCAGAGAAAGGAGAGGATATCCAGGAAGGGGTGTTTGAGACCTGGGTCTGGATGGAGATTAAAAGTTAGCTCTAATGAAATACCCAATTGCTCAGGTTTTTGGTTCAGTGTAAATGTAAATTACTAACTTAGAAGTCTTCTTCAGTACGATCAAGGGATCTGCACTGACCAAATAGTCCTGAGAAATCCAACAAAAACACAGCATTCTTGAGATATACATAGATAAATATGTGTACCTCCGTCCATACTTACATATGTGTGTTAAATGGAGATGGTTTTGACATCATAGTTTAAATAATAGAGACCAGACTAGAATAGTACTAAACAATTACAGTGAAGAATCTAATTTCCTTGTGCTTAGCTTCAGTTCTGTATTGACACATTTGTTTTTAGGTTTTCTCCTTTTCCTTCCTTATTTTAGGGATAATTGCATTCACCATAGCTGCTTCACTAATAGAAAGAAATTTATCTGTGCAACCTGCCTCAGAGAAGCTTAACATATAAATGCTCATGCCTGTTTGCCAAGATAATTATTAGCAAAGTGATGTGGATATTTTTGTAGTCCCCAATTACACACAAATGTGTATTGATTGAGAGGAAAGCAGTGCACATACCAATTTCTCAGCACAAAAGAGATAGATGCACTCAGCCAACGTGGCATTTTTGCTGTATGATTTTCTTTGGTTTTAGCACTGAGTTCAATATAAAAGGCAGGTACTTTCAGTTAATTAAAATTACACATTTTATCCAGGAACACATCAATAGATAGGCGTGTAAAGGGCAGAGATTTTATCTCACTCAAAGAGAACATGGGTTTGGTTGACTCTTACTCTTTGAATTTGTGTTTGTGGCTTATTACCATTGTAATCAACAAAATATAAATCACCTTCTAAGCGCTCGCTTGAACCTGACAGCTCTGAGGGAGCGTTTCACAACAGGTCCCCTCCATCCAAGCCCCTGAACCGCTCAGGGTCTTTTTTCTTCTTGCACAGGAGCTGTCAGAGCTCTCGGATTTAGCGTTGGGGTGATTCAGCAAAAAAGAACCCCGTGTCGCTCTGCTGGCGCCTGGCACCCAGAGCCTGGGTTGCCATAGCAGGAGAGATGCACGTGCCCCTGCAGGGCCTGGAGCCCTCCAACGGGCGGAGACACGGCTCGTGCCAAAATATGCCAAGAATGGAAATGAAGATTCTCCTAACCCTATACAACATGCATTTTTTTAAAAATGCCTAGATCTCTCATCAAAGTAAAATGTAATTAGGGATATTATTGCATGCCTTCTTAATTGGAACAGCTTGTGACAGAGAAGTATTTGGGAGGATTTCAACCCGACAACAAAGCGCAAGCGTTGTGCGTGCTCTGCTCGGGTGGAAATGCAGCCCAGCAAATCCACGTGCGTGTGGAGCAGCTGAATGGCGAGGGTCAGTGGGACTGCCCGGGTGCTCAAAGTCATTCACGTGCAGAAGAGCTCAGAGCTTATGCTGTAGTCTCAATAAGATGATGTTAAAATTCTTCTAGGCTGCTAAACGAGATTGAGTAACATCCCTGTGAGCAGCAGTGAACATGTTAACAAGTCATGTAGTGTTGTAAGTGAAATCTTTCCTCCAGAAGTATAAAAGAATGATCAAAATTCTGCCCCATCTTGCAGTTCTTGTCCCAAACTCGAAGCCAGTGGTGTCAATAAATGAACAAATGCACAGTCAGTCCAGAAAACTTTATTCTTGTGATACCCGGCCATGCGAGCAAGACACTGGCAAACGGATGGGAGGAATTCCCATAGACAGAGTGGTGGAGAGAGACCAGCAACATAGACAGGATTCAGGCACAGTTAGGGAGGGATTGACAGCACGGGGGTAAAAGATACCTTCGTTCTTCTTGTGCAATGGTTCTGCGCTGCCATGGCCAGAGGAATAATGCCCCAGGGGACTACTCACCCAGACAGTCTGGCTACAGGCCAGGTATTAATTTCTCTGGGTTCCTGTGTGGGAGCAGGGAAAGTGAAGAAAAGCGTTAGAAATGAAAATAAGATGATGTTAACGATGTCTGGCCACAGGGTTTCTTGTTAGACAGTGCACTGCTCGCACAGCCCCAGAGCAAATGTAGAAACAAGTTTGTTATATTTTGTTTATACTACTACTAATTTTCATATGATTGAGAAAGTTGGTTTTTTTTTTTCTCCAATACTTCTCTGAGTGGAAGGTGAGTGTAGCTGGAAAGATTTATTTTAACACAGTGCATTGAGAAGAGCTGTTGCCTGACATTCAATAGTTAAGTTATGAAGTATTGGACACTGGAGTAATAAAAACCTACTTGCTTTGATCTTGCAGTTAAAAAATGATTAAAGTATAGAATTGCATGTGCCGACATTAGACCTCCACCCACAGAGAGATTTAAAGCTGTCGGGGGAAAAAGGAAAGTTGAAAGACAGCTTAAATATAATAATTCAGAAATTGAACTGCTTTGTTATTTCAAAGATGGTCAGAGTAAAAAGGATTTTTCATACCCTATTTGTTATACTAGATCTAAGAATCTTATCCCAAGACATTTCTTCTTGCATACAACCAAAAAGCTGAAAATTGCTAAGAAGAGGTAGCATGTCAGAGAGCTGCGTTTCCGATTTTCGGTTGAACTGAACTCAGTGAATTTACAGCCTTCAGGATTACCTCTTCCCCTCTTGGTACCTCCACGCTGCTCAGGGTGACCCCTGCCCTCCCTTCTGCTTCTGTGCTGCAAATAGAAAAGACCGGAGTATTCAGTAGTGTAGTTTGCAGGGATGAAAAGCTTTCTTCTTTTAATTGTATGCATATTGTCATCTCCCAGGCGCACAAAATTACCTTGTGGAATTGCAATTATGAACTTATTACTGGTTTATCTAATTGTTAAATACAGAGACGTGTTGAGTAGGGTTTCTGGCCCCTGCTGTGTAAACTGCTCCAGTGAAGGCACACCCTTACACCCACACACAATCCTGATTTAAGTCAGTAGGAAGCCTCTGTTTTTGCATAATCGTTTTGTAGCCAGTGTAGAAGACTTAAGAAAATATATTAGGTGATGCTTGCAGGATTACATCTGCCCAGCCAGGCTTCTTCGTTCTTCTGCAGCGACGGCTCTGTTAGAGGAAAGACAATATTTGATCTTTCAGTGTCCTTGATTGTATTAGATAGTTTTGATTCCCTGTCCAATTACAGATCCTTGGCCTTTTGTCAAACATTCTTCAAGAAAAGGAAAGACTTTTATGATAAAAAAACACAGTAACGTTCATTGGAAATTACCCTGGAGATCAGACAGAACATTAGATCAAGGACAGTGAATTGGGTTTCGGTAGTGCTGGGTTCATTACTATGGACATGATGATCCTGATCAGAAATTGCACTTTGACTGATGTTAATGTTACTGTTTTATGAGAATAAAGACGTAGGAAACGTGCCATGTCATCTCTGAGACATGAGATATACTACGGCAAGAAGACTTTAAGACTCAGCTTTCTGGGGTCAGCTTTCATTTACAAAGGAATCAACATTTTTGCATTTGAAATGACTCCCGTGTTGGCAACACTCTGCTCTTCTTCTACTGTATTTTTAGCAGATGTTCATTGCTGCAGAAACACACTTCAGAAAACATGTTGGTTTTAGGGATCAGTAGGATCTTTGCAACTCACTGTTTTGGTACATGTTGCCCTTCTCAATATCACAATTTAAACACACTGAGTCTGGCTGCTAGGGTGTACAAGAAGCTCATTTGTCCTTCCAACCAGCAGGGATCCACTTGCCATTTGAAGAGGTCCTAGACTGCTGCAGGACAAGCTGCTGAGGCACCAACGTTGTCTTTTGGGAAAGCCACACTCATCTTCCCCATGCGGACAAGGGAACCTTCCAACCATGGAGAGCTTCCCCCATGTTGTTTCCTGAAAGGGACACTGAATTAATTTCTGTCCTAATCAGCTGCAAAGCACAGAGATCACAGCAGCAAGCAACTTCAGATGAGAAAAATAGTGTTAAACTCTCAGATTCTTCTGTCTTCTTCATTCCTCCATGATATGGAAGGTGCTCCCAGGGACAAGAGCCTGGCATGGTGAGATGGGGTTTGCCTCTTGGAAGGGCAAGGAGCAGCTTCAGGTGCAGTCCCCAGCCTCTCAGTCCCGTTGGGGTACTGGTCCTTGAGGGCCTTGAGGGACTGGTTTAGGATATTGCTTAACCCTAAGTTAGGCTTACCAGTAGCAGCATAAAAGCATGATGTAATAGGGGATGTAGTAGAAGCGCATGACACATGCATTAAGTTTAAATGGGGAAAAAAGTGACAGTTCCACAGAAAAAGCATGGCAAAGGAGATGTCTATGTCTTGGCCAGCTTCATCTGCAATGACGAAGGTTATCTGGCTATAAAGATATGTCCACTGGGAAACAAGCTGTAAAAGAGGGCTGCCCAGTCAGATTCATGGAGAACAGGACATCACATGCCTTTGGGTTCCTCTGAAAATGGATAACATGAGGTATTTACGGTTTATTTCAGAGGGCTACAGTTTCACCTGGGGTTTTACCACTGCGTGATGGAAATGGACATGTTTTAAATGGTCAAATCCTCTATGCCAAACAAATAAATAATGCTTTCAAGTTAAAATAACAAAGAACATCTTGAAACTTATATCTATAGAAATAAGCCTTCTAGCTAATAGTAAATGACTATTTATAATTGCTGGTTGGGATGGCTGACATCAGATGGTTGTACTAGTAACATGAGAACGGTATCTGACAGGTTGGGAAAAACACATGGCAGGAGATGGGAATATTGATTTGTAGGCAAAATTTGGAAGCGGGGGGAAGGGAGAGAACAGCCAAGAATGTGCTTTACTTTTTAAGAAAGTGACATTCCTGCCACCAAAACAAAAACCTGAGAAAGAAAGCACATTCCAAAATGATATCATCACATTCCTTCTATACGGACAAACACGCGGTGCTGTAGCTGCTGTTTCCTGCGTTTGTGATTTCCCTCAAAGAGTGTTTCAGCAAGAGATGTTTTCAAATAGGAAGAGAAATTCGGTTTCAATGTCCTCAGGAGCCTCTTGACAAAGTCAGACCTTCTCTCTGAGGCCAAGACTGGCTTAAATAACAATGTCTGGGTTGGATAGTACACCAGCTTGTAAATTTGTGATGTAGGTAGAAAGCAGGTTTTCCTCCCATCAGTGACACTTTATAGAGAATATCCATAATTCTGAGCACCAGCTCTGATTTCTGTTGGATGCATTAGGCTGAGCAATAGACCCAACATGAGATTTTTATTTGTGTTGTACTGAAACAGAATCTGCAAAATGTCTTGGTTTCCAGGTTTGCAAGCGGATAAGGGGCCTGTGAGGCTTAAGAGGATTTGTGTTAAGGTGACTCACTGAGTGTAGCAAACCACTGCAATACCTGACCAGGGATGCGGTGATTCTCCATCATCAGGAGACCAGAGCAAGCCATAGTTTCTAAACCACCAACAACCACAAATTGAGACCGCAGGGTTGTGCAGGAACTTCTGCATGAATTTCTCTGCCCTGGGTTACACTAAAGGTCAGACTATCAGATCACGAGATCATGACAACCTCTCTGGCTTTAAAACCTGTATGATTACAAATCTGTGAATTGCAATCTTTGTCCGGATTTTCTCTTCTACTGCTAGAGAAGACATTCAGGCTTGGGGAGCTGTGAATGCACAGGCTGCCACAGCCAGACATCAGTGTGGGGCTTTGCCTGTGCTGTACCATTTAAGATATGGAAGAAGGGAAGAGGAGATGGATTCAGGTTCATGTGGAAGTATTTTACAGGCTGGCAAACGTATCTTACAACAGCAACACAGGCAGAGTCTCACTGCAGCTGCAAGGCAGGTGACATGCTTTTTTTCTGCTCTCTGCTGAATCCCACTCTGGTTTTCCACAAAGTCGCCCCTGCTGTGACTGAAGGGAGAACAAATTCAGACCTGATGAATTAAGAAAAGAAAAGCCTGGGTTTTCTATGCTTTTTTGGAGTACAGACTGCAAAAACATGGGTCTATGTATGTTATTCACGGAGTGTGCTATTCTGAATTCTGTTATTATGAATAACACAGATTGTTTTTCAGAAACCCTGAATTTTATCATCAGCTAAGTGATGAACTCCTGGGAGATTTCCTTAATTATTTCCCCATATTCCTACCCTTTATCATTAACATCCTAAAATCAGCATTCAGGCACAGCCACCACCACAACCTTTTGTGTGATTTCTGAAAATCTGATTCTTTCCTTTCCTTTTTGTTTCTGTTATCTTTGCCATACCACATCTTTCTCACTGATTTCAAATACAAGTCTGTAGGGGCAGGGTCTGCCTCTGTAAGCATGAAGAGGTCTTGTTCTCAGTCAGGGTTACAGCGCAAATAATAATAAGAAATAATATTTATTTCAAAAAAGGACAGACAATTACCCAATCCTTGACTCAGGCCAGTAGCTCGATCCTCATAACAAATTATGGCATCTTCACACACACCAGGGTGATTGTAAAATCTCACTTGGCTTCAAGTGAACTTTTTGGGTGAGGAACCACCTACACAGCAGAAACCTGATGGTCCAGCAGGGAGCATTGCCATGACAAAACTGTGTCCCTCGTAGCCTTTTCCAAACCATTCCCCTGCTGATTGCAATTTATTTCCAAATCCTATTCTGCTTTTTTTATATTGTGTGATCCTCCTCCATCCTGCTGCCCCCAGACTGACAGCTGTTCCTTCTGTCCTTGAAGCACAGAGGGAAACGTATGACTGGCTTGTAACTCTTCCTCTCCTCAAAGCAAATGAGAAGGTTATATGGCAGTTGCCTATTTCCTTTGTTATCCTTTTGTTTGAAGAAATAGGACTTGCACCTGACTGAGTCTGCAGAAGCATTCAATTAAACAAAGACGTTTTATTTTAGCAACTGTTTAATGAAGAGGAAACCAATAGACAATCTTCTCTTCCTTCGGGCAAGGAAAGCATTGACAAATGCTATATTTAGTTGTGAACTATGCAACCTGCAAAAGGATTTCATCCAACTAATCAGGAAATTAATCTCCCTTCATTTCTAACAACATGAACTTCAGGGATCGTGAGCAGCTCACACTGCACTGGGAACCTGTGTTCCTAAAAGCATTTGTGTCTAAAAAAAAAAGAAAAACAACTGGGAAAAAAGGATTTTTAAGCAAGCAGGTCTTCTACCTAGGTCATAATTTGGGATACACTTGCTGAGATAGGAAGGCAAGGCAGCTTTTTGCTCCTGTTTCTCTCAGTGCTGAGATAGCCTAGGGGCGGTGATGGCTGAACTGGACTAGGCGTGGGACTGTGCATGAGGAATGACATGTTCAATGGAGCTCCATCCCCAGGACTAACTCCTGTCCTCAGTTATGCCAGACAGCCCTCCTGAGCTGCAGGACTTTGATGTATTTATTGCTGATGATGATTCATAAGGTACTTGAGAAGATAACTAGTTCTTCATATCCCAAAACAAGTTTCCAGGACTGGGTAGTATAGCTGTAAACTGAGCTAATTAAAGGTAATTTTTTGTATGTGACAGGAAAAAGCTGATAACATCAAACCCTAATGGAAAGAGATGGGAGAATTTCCCTGAGCTACATGCTTTGCTGCTGAGAAAGCAGAGCTTGGCAGATGGAGGAAGATGGAGCTGATTTCCAATTTAGCCTTCTATTAATGTTTTATGATTTTAAATTTAGCAGAGTAGTTCACTTTTCTGTGATCTTTGTGGACTCCTAGTTCCTTTCTGTGGACTGCTAAAAGGAATTCTGTAAAACATATCTACATATGCACATATTGGAGTCTCTCCTGCCCAAAAGAACAAGACAGTCCCAGTACAAATTCCACAGAAACTGCCTTTCCTACCAAACGAGGCTCTACAACCTCACTCTGTCAAAACTTCCTCTGAAGACTGTGGCTTAGATCCAGGTCTGGCTGGATCTGGCTTTTCAGGTACAGACGGGTAAGAGAGAGCAGAGGACACAAGTTGTTCTTCCTCTCTTCAGCTGGCTGAGCAATTAGGCTCTTGGCAGAGAAGGGGCGAGAGATGCAGTGCAAGTCCTTTCCTCCCTGCTCTGCGTGGGCTTGAGCTTAAGATTTTATCCAGTGTATCCTTATGGCACACGGGGAGTGCTCTGGCATCAGGCCATCGAGGCATATTGATGGCATCCCGGGATATCTCTTTAGAGAAATGCAGGAAAGTAAAATACATATCCACCCGCCTTGGGCCCTAGAGACCGTCTGAGAGATGGATGTTGATTCATTCTGCCCAAAAAAGGGACACAGAGTGCACAGCATGAATTGCCTGTTTATTAAATTATTGATTATAATTTTAAATATATCACATAGAGAGCTGGCTTGGACTTGGCAACCTGAGATTTAGGCAGATAAAGTTGGGCAAAAAGCATTCAGCTCAAAGGGCCGAGATGGGAAAAATAGGTGATTTCTCTCGGGGCACATTTCATCCTATGGCTGATACAGTGTCAGTCTCTCAGGCCTAATCCTGGGAGTATCCCCACTGCTTTCATGCTGCCAGCCCCTGTATAGGTTGAGGGGCCATTGGGTGAAGAGTAAGTACATGCCTACAAGTTAATTGGGATTTTTGGTTATACTGACATGAATCTAGAGCAGCTCTTCCAAAGCCAACAACAGTTGCTCTCTGTCTATGCTGCTGACACTCAGAAACGAGTGAATGAAACACTGTGAATTTGTGAGCTTCAATTAGCTGCTCCAAAAAGGATGAAATCCCCTGAGGTAGTGTGTCAGCCGAGTGAAAGCAGAAGGAAACCCAAAATATAAATATGATTCTGTAACAAATCAATAAGAAAAACAGACTGGGGAGGGCATTTTGCCCAGCAGGGTCTCCCCAGCAGGAAGGGAATCTTTATTTGGAGAAACACGACTTCATTATGTCGCTTGTAGCAGTTTTTCTTATCTTGCACTGTTGCACAAAGAGAAAAGAGGCGCTTGCAAGAAGGCCTAATATGCTGATGCTAATTTAGGTGTGACTGGGTGTAAAAACACACTCATTTTAGAGCTGGGGCAAAGTACTGCTGGTGATTTAGCGCTGCATATCTCAGGGCCTCAGTCTGCTCGGACCGGCTTCCTGCTGCTATCCGCCATTAAGTATCAGCAGGAAATTACACTTTTATGAGTGATTTACCTTTAAACAAACACTACAACGCAAACAATATGGTATTGAATTTGGTGGTTTGCCTTTTAAGTATTACAGTGAAAGACTGTAACAGCTGTCTAAGCTGATAACTACTACCTAGGATAAGAATATTGTTGACTGAGTTATTAGTCAATTGTTTAACTAAATCTAGCTGCATCTCTCTCTTTTAACTGTGTGACATTTACAGTTTCTTTAAACAATATAGTTCCTTGAAGCATGCATATAACTGGTTCCTTGGGTGGGAACTTCATGGGTAAAGAATTGTTTCAAAGATCAGATCACACTTTTAATTTAAATTTTTATATTTTTTATTTATTTATTTATTTATTTTTCTTAGCTGATTCCTGGAGGGAATGATCTCCTAGAAGTGATTTTCCATGTGGCTTTCTAAGTTCAGCAGATGAGCCACAACCACGACTTGTGGCTAAAGATGACTAAACTGCACAGCTGGGTGAATTTTGGCAGAGAAGGACTGAGACAATGTAATGAATCCACTGCTCATCTACTGCTGCGACTTTTGTAAGAAGGTTTATCCTAAGATGGCCGTTCATTTCACAAGGTGATGAATGCCTGCAGCCTTCAAGTCATTGCAAAATCAGATACACTGTGTGTGGAGGAGGTCGACCTTGCAAAATTCTTATTCTGTTTTTGAACAATTGGGACTAACTTCAAGCCCAGTTGAGACTTCCAGACTTTGAGGCTCCAGAGTTTGGACTGGATCCAAGGCCCAGTGAAGTCACCTGGAGATTTTCCATTGACTTCACTACGCTTTGGACCAGGCACTTTGAAAGGCTATTCCCATGAACTCAGATGCCTAAAGCCAAACACGGCTTTACACAATTGAAAATCACCTGCTTTGTATGTTTTCAAAGGCAGCTCCACCAGTCAGCAGTAACAATATAGAATTGGGTTGAAAGGGTGAAAATAGATGTGGAGTGACTCTTCAAAAAGCCCATGGCAATGCTCCAACACTGCAGCACTTAAAATGAGAATTTTTAATACAGACTTTTTAATGATCATTCCTGAATTAGATTTAAAGGGAAAAAATCATGTCAATATTGCAGAACTAGAGCTCTTTTCATGTTTTATATATTTGAACAATGCTCGCTGCATTCTTTGAAAAGATAAATACCTTAATGCTTCAAGGCATTCCTTTTGTTGAATCAGTTCTACTACCATTTAAATGCCTATTTCTTGATATCAACTCTGGTGATGCTCTAGAATTGATCTATACCAAGAGCCCATTTTCATCAAATCACACCTGGAGTGGTTTGTCCATGGGATGAAGATTCAGTGTTATGCTTCAAAGACAAGCCCTTCTCCACAGCTTTGCATCTGGCATTGGTCTAGTTCCAAAGAGCCAGACTCCTCCTTGAATTCATGTACAATCTACAAATAAAGGCAATCTCATCTCTTTTGTCCCACCATTAGTCTTTTGAAAGCACAGTTACCCTTTTCCTATAGATGCTCTTTGTAACAGAAACCCTGACTTTTTAGGTCAAGCCAATATCACTGTCTTCATGTTTTTTCTTTCAGACAATGTCAGTTTTGAAAATTCTTTGATGTTTGTGCATAAAATATGTGGGTCCTGATGTAAGTGCCCAAAAGCTTAGAGCAGTAGGCCCTTTTTCATATTACTGGATGAAAAGGAAGAAAAGAAAGCTTACAGAGGCTTTATATAGCCTTATAAGCCTCATGATCTACTACTATTACTTATTTCCTGTCCACGTCTAAGTTTTCAAAGGCTCCTTTCTTTGTTAGAGGGCTAATTATTTTGGATAGTAGGCCAAAGCATAGATGCATATTGGATTAACAATGCCCATTAACTCTCCCTCAGCAGGTGGAAGATTTGATTCTGATCTCCTTGATGGTGGTGTAAAGGAAGAGTCACATCCTGGAACCAAATGGATGTGCCATGGCACAAAGGAGGATGAGATCAGAACCAAGCTCTGTTACTGCTATGGGCAGCTCCCTGCTGATCCAGCCAACCTTGAATGACTCATAGGGACTTACAGTTGACTTTTAAGCTCCTCATGTATTTTGGGGCACAAGAGCTCTTGGTCACACAGAAAATAAATGCTCTTCTTGCTTGGAGAAATCCCATGGGAGAGGGCTCTAGAGGGTAA
>VZSZ01007835.1:16458-30513 GCA_013398815.1 Ibidorhyncha struthersii
AAAGGAGCCGGAGCTGGGGGAGACCGCAGGGGGGCAATTCCCAAACCTGAGAGCTTTGCTCTGGCGCTGCTCGTCGGGATCCGAAGGGAAACGCTTCCTCCCCATCGCATGATTTAGAGGAACAAGTTAAACAATTGCACATGTAACTTTGGCGGACGTCATCGCCGGAGCTCTCCCCACTTCCCCCGAGTATATAAAGGGATGAAGGGAGTCCATATGTTTACCGAGAGAGACCATGGGAGAAACGAAAGACATTGTTTTTCCAAAGGATTTCTTGGCTGTAAAAGGCCTCCACCACCCTGCGGCTTCCCTGATGAAGGCCCAGCGTTAATTTGTTAAATCCACATCAAGTGCCCGGAGAACCCGTTGTTTATTTTTGCTAATTCAGCCGCCCGAGATCAAATTGGGGTTTTATTTGTTAAGGATAAACCTTAATTAATAAAAGCTATTTATTTGGTTAGAGCTGGCCGCAGCCTGAGGGTCAGATATGCCACGATCATTATTTCAAGTAAAACAAACCCAAAACGTCTCTCAACAGTTTGAAAAACGTAGAAACTTAGAGGGCTGAATTTATTTGTCTTAGGAAGAATTTACAGCTAATTCCCTCCAGGCTATTTCAACCCTTAAATTATACCCAAGAAGAAAAAAGGGGAAAGAAAATGCCATTCCAGGCCGAGAAGGGAAGTAAATGGTACGGCAGATTTGATCATTTGGCTGGGGGGGGGTGGGGGGTGGGTGAAAAATGTAAAGCTTAAAAGGTCTTTGGCAAACTGCTCACAAATAAATGGAACGCGTGAAATAATTTAACGGCAGAAAACTGTTCGGGGCTCCGGGGTCTGAGGCGCAATGGAAAATGAAACACGTTGGAAGAGCTGAAGCGTGTTTTTTTTGCAGGAGGGGGCTGAACTTGCTCCCTCCTGGCACGGCTCCCGAAAAAAGGGGGGGTATGTGCACCCCAAAGCCAAGCGGCAGAGCTGGAGCCAGTAAAACCTTTCCCGGGACGTGGTGGTGCACGCGGTGGGTTTTACAGCATCATCCAGGGGAGAGACAGGCTTGCAGTCGGCCGAGGGGACCATCCTGGATCGCAGGGACGGTGCTGGGCCAACGCCGCGCTCTGGGATGAGCATTTTGCAAAGAACCCCCCCCAAAACTGGCTGTGCAGGGGGGAGCCGCCCCGCAACGGGAGACTGAGCACGGTCGGCGATGGAGCCCACCACCGAAAGTCATCCCGAGGGATGAGCTGCACCGCCGGAGCATCCCTGCCCGGGGACGTCGCCGTTCCCTGGGGCTCAGGCGTGCGAGCGGCTGGGGTTTTAAATGCCGGTTGGGTCTGGGTCACAGCTGCACGGAGGTCGTTTATCGCTCACTAATGGAGGTCGTAAGTCAAAGCCGAACCCTCGGTGGAAATCTAGTGAAAATTACCTCTTTACAGCACTGGGCGGCTGCTGGGCGGGAGGCTGGGGGCCCTGCCAGCGCGGGCCCCCCCCCTTGGCAAGCCCAGCGCCCAGGCTTCGGCAGCTGAACCCCGCCGAGTCCTTCCTATGGAAAACTAACGGAAGCACAGAGGGAAAAGGCACGAGCCAGAAAAGTGGGCTTGGTCGGCGCTCAGCTGAACCAGAGCGGCTCTGACCCGGTGGCGCTGGGGCCGTTGCCTTTGCAAACGGGGCAGGACCAGTCGCTCCCCAGTTCCCGGCGGCTCGCCGGCACGGCATGGTCCGGGCTTGCCAGTGTCGGTGCTCCCGCATGGAGAAGGGTTTTGGGGTGACTCCCAGCACCCCGTGGCATCCGTAGGGCAGAGCGCTGCCCGCAGCTCTCGGGCAGGCAGCGTTGCCCGAGGTTGGGCATCGCAGAGAGGAGGGTGGAGGTTACCCAGGCTGCATCCAGCACCCCAAAACTCATCCATGTCGTGGGCAAAAAAGACTTCTGTCTTTTCTAACACACTGGGGAGATTTAAGGCATTTTTTTTGTGAAGCACACTGGGTGCAAAGCCCCCGCGCCACCCTCTCCCCATCCTCCCCCTCATGTCATCTTTCGTTATTTGGTAACGTTATCCCCTCTGTTTTCCCCCTTCCCTCGCATTTTTTTTCCCTTTAGCAGAAATTGTAATCAGTGGAAGATAAATACGCTGAAGGCGAAGGTGGCTGGGGGGTGGCTCAGGAGCCCCTCTGACCTCGGGGTTGGACAATCAAGCCGATGCCTTCAGCCGTGCCCCAAATGAACCCCCAAATTATAACTGACAAAGGCAAGGCTTCGGCTTTCTCCGTAACCTCCCCGAGCTCTGCTTTGGGGCAAAAGAAAGATGGTGATGAGCTGGTTTTTAACCTTGTGCAAGTACAAACTCTTATTCCTGGAAGCCCATCAGAGCAAGGGAATGGTTTCCAACTCCTCCATCGGGGTGTTGGCGAATCTGGTTCAATGCGATTCCCGCGGATGGGTGGCAGTGAGATGGTAGGGGGTCTTCAGGGACCCAACCCATCCCCTTCCCTGTTCCTTCTCCGATGCTGCAGAGCGCTTAGCGATGCTCATTTTTGGAAAGCTGATTTGGGGTTATTAAAGCATCTTTGATAGAAGCGATCCGGCCTGACTTTGCACGCTGTAAACCTGTCAGACGCACGCCGCCAGCAATTAGGGTGGCATTTATCTAGTCCCACAAGCCTGCGATGCCTGAGCTAATGGGGAAAAGATGTTGATACGTTACCAAGGCTCGTCCTTGAGCAGAGCAGAGGACCCAGGCAGGCGCCCCAGGCGCGGAGCTGCCTCCCAGCAGTATGGAGATGGGGTGAAAAATGAAGGGGGGAAATGAATGTTGCAGAGAATTGAGCTGGAAAGCAAAGGTTTCTGTGGGGGATCGGGGAGCTCTGAGCTACACTGGGGTGCAGCATGTTTTAGGGGATATGTAAGTAGGTGGGGAAGAAGTTTTGGCCACCAGCATCCTCCAAGAAACATCCTGGAGCACCCCACAAGGTTTTGTGGTGCAGCAGAATGTCCCTCCATTAAAACCAGCAATAGGGGCTGAAAAAAACGCCCCAACCCAGGCATGGCCCAGGGCTTACGGCTCTCCAAACACCCAGGAACCGCCGGCACCCGGATGCATCCCGACCCAAATCTGGTCTTAAATCTCCATCCCAGCATGCCTGCTAGCCCCGTATGGGAATTGCTCGGCACTGCCCGGCTCCCGTGGCTGTTTAGCTCTTGCCTCCGTGGGACTGGGGAGACAGAAACCAGCCAGAAATGGGGCCAGATCCTACGGAGCTGGTTTGAGAGTTAATTTAAGAAACTTTTCCTCCTCCTTCTTGCTTTCAGCCAAATTAGAGTGGGTGAGAGAAGCCATCGCTTATGGAAAAGTCCTATAGCCAGATTTTAAACTGGGGACAAAACCAAAAGGGGTGTATAAATTTTATTGATACCTTTACAAGGGTTCTGTTGAAATCATTCTGGGTTCGGTGGGGGGCATTGGGTGCCCTTGACAACAGCACTTTTTCAACCAAGCCCCAGTCTATAATTTCCTCAGAAGCCCTACGGGGTGGCCATAAACCCGCAAGGAAATGTTGCTTGCCCTGTTATATCCTGTAGCTCCTTCCCAGCCTGATGGTTCCCGTTTTGGTCCCAGACTCCTGGAAAACTCAGGGACAACCATGGCTGGACTTCATGTATTTTAATCCAGCGGCTCATTAGCTTGCTGAATGAAAACAGGACCAAAAAAGGAGTTTAACTAAAAGGGGCAACTGGAAAGCAGAGACTGGCAGAACATTTGAAGCTACAGGAACAAGGGCTGGAGGGAATCTGGAGAATTTTATTTGTGAGCCTTTAAACACAAACGGCGGCGAAGGGCGGCCTGCAGTTTCCTGGCCAGGGAAAGGGCCTCGAACCCACATGTATTGCAGTCACAGCACCGTCCAGCATGTCTTTACCCAACTAAGGCGGCCATGTCCCAAATACAAGAGCACAGACCGTTTCCAGCCCAAGGGATGGTCAACCAAGATACAAGTGCACCTAGAACACGATAAAAGACCCAGAGAAATGCCGGTGGCTGCAGCGAGACCCTGGTAGGGGGACAGAGTTCCTTTCCATCCCCTTCCCATCCAGGGATGCTCTCCTCTCCCCATCGGTTTGGCCCCATCATGGTCAGAATGATGCGGTGTCCCTGCATGTGCCTGGACACAGGGAACGGGGCCAGTGGTGGTGCCCAGGTCCCACCTCCACATCCCTGCATCTCCTCCCAGCCCAGCGCCCCATCGCTTAACGGGTCAGGGTGTTGGAGGCATCCAGTGCTTCCAGTCCCTGGCACTGGTCCTCGCTGTAGCAAAGCACCAGAGAAGCCATCTGCTCTTTCCAGGAGGCCGGTGCCAGCAATGGAAATAAACTTAACCCTTCCTCCTCTGGTGTGGCTTCCCTGGGGTGGCTCGCAATGGGCACTGGGAAGCCGTTGGTGGCATCAGTCAGCAGCATGGTTTTCAGAGAAGGGTGCATGAAAACTCTGCAGTAGTTCTAAGTTTGGACCCTGCTTTGGGCAGAAAGTGATTAGTCCCAGGGACAACCTGCCAGCAGATATTGGGCTTTCTCTGGTCCTCGTGGCTCACCTCAGGATGGGACAGCCCTTGAAAGTGGTATAATCGGGCACAAAGGGACCTCAGGGACTTGACGTAAAACTTGTTGGGGGAGGTTTCATGGCTTGAATTATTCAGAATTAAGGTCCAAGAAGGTTTTTATGGCCTTAAAGACCTTGGAACTCATAGTTTCCTCCTGCTCAACAGCTTGGTGGTGTCTTGAAGCAGGAGAGTTAATATCCCTTCCAGTAGATTTTGTTACTTGCTCGAGTATCATCTGAAAATGCTGCACATCTATTTAATAAGTATCAAGATAGCTTATTAGCAAGTATTTACTTCTTGAGCATATTCAGGGAGCGGTAACTCCTGCCGTCATGGCCTCTGCAATGATATAGAGCAGAAAGCCCCAATATAACCCTGCTATGAATCAGAATGTCATAAAACTATTAACATTTCAAATAATTCCAAAATACTTTCCCACCAGTAGGTACAGATTGGATCCAGATGCTTTATTAACAGAAAGAATAATTAACCAGTACCTCCATAAAGAAGAACGAGAGCGAGATACGTTCTCCATGAAGCCTTTGCAGGCAGCTGACTGAGTATCTCAGAAAAATACTTCATAAACTTGCCTAAACCTGATGATATTAGTGACAAAGAGGAGACTAATCTCAACCTGGCTGAAAGCCCAAGATCAATACTGAGAAACCAAACTACACCCTCAGCGTCATGTTTCCATGAGCCAGCAAAGCCAGAAATAAACACTGCGGAGGCTGAGCTCTGTGAGACGCAGGGCGTTCATTCCTAGCTCTGAAGACCAGGGTTGGATGAGCAGATGCTCAGCTGCAGTCCTGTGTCACCTTGGGGACATGCCACAGCCGGGGCTTCAGGTGGTGCTGGAGGTGGCAGCTGAGACATACATCTCAGAGATGTTTGGGTGCTGAATTTCCATCGCCATCCATGAAAGCTTGACCTAAACCCTTAGCAAAAGCCAAGCCTAAGACACCCTGTGGACGTGTCCCCATTGAGGGGGGGTGCTGCAAGATGCAGTCGCAGCAGTTTGAGTCAAGTGCTGCCCCAGAATCTACTTAGACTGGTGTTCAAAATCAGGTCCGGGTGGTTTTAGCCAGACAGGTCTTTGCAAATGTTGGGTTTAACCCCAAGCTCCAGGAGGTCCTGAAATAGGTTTTGATTCTCATGGAGACCACAGGGTTGCATGTGTGCTGCTCCCCGCAGAGTCCCAGGAGCCCACAGGGAGCACGACTGGTACGGAGCAGGGCAGTGCAGACCCCCAGGAGGGCTCGAGCCCAGCCAGGTCCCTGTGTAGTGTCTGTGGGGTCTCGCACGGGTCTGGCTCTCATGTGGCCTCTTCTGTGCTTTCCCCACAGGTGACAGCCTGAGCCCAAGCCGTGGGGCGGCCAAGAGGAAGAAGAAGCAGAGGAGGAACCGCACCACCTTCAACAGCAGCCAGCTGCAGGCTCTGGAGAGGGTCTTTGAGAGGACGCACTACCCCGATGCCTTCGTGCGGGAGGAGCTGGCGAGAAGGGTCAACCTCAGCGAGGCGAGAGTCCAGGTGAGCAAAGGTTTGTGTGGCAGAAAACAACACCTTCTGCCTTGTCCCCAGGTGGGAGCAGGGACTGTCCCCTCTCTCATTTCATCCTGCACATGACCATGATGGGTAGGACAGATGCTTGGGACGTCCCTGCTTGCACTGGGTCCCTGCTGACCACCTGCCCTCCCCACGCAGGTCTGGTTTCAGAATCGGAGGGCCAAGTTTCGCCGTAACGAGAGGGCAATGCTGGCCAACAGATCGGCATCGCTCCTCAAATCCTACAGCCAAGAAGCAGCCATTGAGCAGCCCATGGCACCACGGCCCACCGCACTGACCCCGGAGTATCTCTCCTGGACCAGCACCTCCCCGTACAGGTAGGTGCAGGCACTGGAGGAGCTGGGGAGGAGGTGGCCGTAGGACAGGCTGCCTAGGGACGGCCCCACCGCCACGGGAGTACAGCCCTGTGCTGCTGCTGCTGAGGACGCGGGGAGTTTTACAGGGCTGAAAAGGAGCTTGTTCGGCTTTGCTTTGGGAACATGTTTCAGCCCCGTGTGAGCATCCCCTGCCCGCCGCTGAGCAGGCTTCCCTGCCTCCACGCATTTTGGGGCCAGAGCGCGGGCCCTGGTCCTCGCAAGGGATTCGCTTGCCCTCGTGTTGACCCTTCCCACATCTTGGCACGGGAGGTGGCATGGGTCCCTTCTGATTCCCAGCTCTCTGCATCCAGGCATCTCGTCCAAAAGCTCAAGGCAGGGCCTCCTGGTGCATAGTTTGAGGGGTTCCCACATGCATCCAGCCACATAAAAATTCTGAAGCCTTGACTGCTCTTGTGGGAGATGCCTAAGAGGGAACAGCCAGTCTGACCTGGGAAACCAGCAGGACTACGTGGGGCATGGGGACTCCTCCATGGGCCATGCCTCATTCCTCCCCTGCTCCCTCCCAGCAGCACTGTGCCCTCCTACAGCTCCAGCGGGACCGCGACGCCCACCCAAGGGGTGAACATGGCCAACAGCATCGCCAGCCTGCGCCTCAAAGCCAAAGAGTTCAGCCTCCATCAGAACCAGGTGCCGACCGTGAACTGACCAGGGCAAAGCCCACCCTGTGGCCTCACCCAGGATACAGCGTGGAGCTCCTGTGCCAGTCCAGGACAAATCCGCTGCCCACTCAACCTACATGCCACTCATCCAATGTCTCAGCACCTCTCTTCTCGTCTTCCCTTCCCTTTTGAAGGTAGAGTCAGTCCCAGGCCAAAGTGGCACATAATTATAGCCACATATGGAGCAAACTTGGTTAGAAACTTGCTTTTCCGCACACCCTTATAATAAAGGCTATATATACACACACATACCCCCCACGCGCTCTTCGAGGACAAACAGACTTGCCAAGGGAACAAGAATTTGCTTCCAAACATGGAAGGAACTTGGACTATTGGATTTGACCAATTTGGGTATCTTGCCCAGAGAGCCAAAGAGTTATTGGGTCTTCTCCTCCCGCAGGGACAGCATGCGGCGGTGGGAGGATCACGAGCCCCCCTTTCCGCCAGGCTGCGACTCGCAGTGCTCAACCGCGTGTGCCGAAGCTGACCCACGCGTTCGCCTCTCTGTGTCCCCAGCCACGGTGCTTGGGAGAGACTTTGGGAAGCCGACGGCTTGCCCCTGCCCTGGCCAGCCCCCTGCACCGCGCTGCCGGCATTTAGGAGCTGCCTGTGTCAATGGCATCAGGCTTTTCCCCTTCCCAGAGGGGCAAGGAGAGCTGGAACATCTTGATGGACTCGCTCGGAGCCTGTGAGGTCTCCCATGAGCTGGGGGGAGCATCGCTGGTCCCCAAACAGGCACCACTGCCCTGCCTCAGTGGGTTTGCCAGCGATTCTGCAGAGCCACAGGTCATTGAACCGTCCCAGGGAAAGAGAAAATTGGAAAAAGCTGTTGGGTTTCAGCTGAGTAGGCGGCTCCCAGCGCTTCGTGCCAACGGCAAAGCAGGCTTCGCCTTCCGGAGGCACAGCCTCCCCGTCGACAGCTCGGCAGATGTGTGCGGGGGTCTGGGGCTGGCGACTCCATGGGGGTGGGCTTTTTTGGTTTTGCAGAAAGGAAATGGTTTCCCCCTCGTCCCACCCTGCCATGCAGCCTAATGAGGTTGCAAGGTGGGATGCGCAGGGGGGTGGACACAGGGTGGGCAACCTTGCCCCAGGCTTACACCACCCCAGTCCTTTGCCCATGGGACTGAGTCGCAGAGAGACGTACCCTCCACCTTTCCCTGCCAATACCGCAGCAACAGGGCATGAGCCGGAGTGATGGAGGTTTTACCCTGTGGACAAGGCCCTCTGGAAACCAGATCGCCTTTTCCTTACCCACTGCAAAGAGTCACCAGCCAAGTGTGGGGACACCACCAGCTCCGATGGGTGGTCTGGACGGAGAAGGCACCAGCCCTACGTGCCTAGAAGGGCTTAGCCCTGCTGGGGGCCATAGCAGTAGATCTGAAGATGAATACAGCAATTGCTAAGGTGCTTCCTCCAGATAAACATCCTCCAGTGTGCAACACCAAGGCTGAAAGTGTCCCAACTACACATGTGCCCACCAGAGTCCCCACCCCTCCCAGGAGCATCCTCTCCCTTTTCCACTGGGGCGCTCACTGCAGCCGCACGTGGTACCCAGCAGCTGCGACACCAGGACCCTCAGCTTCCCACCCAGAGCTGGAGACCTGATGGGAGAACCAGGAGAGGAGCACATCTCCTCTGGCTGGGGGTGAACCGGCCCCTCCAGGCGCATCTTTCTCCGCTCCACCCAACGCAGCCCCCCCAGATGGGAACAGCCATCTCCTCCTCAAGCATGGTGGGCAGAGAGGGGGCACAGCCTGACCAACACTGCCCACCTCATCCAGGGAGCAAAGTCACCCTAAACACCCTCCCTGTGCCCCGCACCCCTATTTCCAGGACTGGTATCCCCCCTGTTTGTATGCTAGAAGGGGAGCACACAGGTCCCCAGACCACAGCGAGACACCGCACTTGACAAAAGCCAAGACGTGCCAGGCCAGGGGGAAGAGGGATCCACTGCGGAGCAAATCATCAACCATGAGAAACTCCGCTTGGGGCAGGAGGATGGGGCTGGGGCGTGGGGGGGTCCTATTCCCATGGAAAGCACAGGGCTCTTTTTTCAGTTATACAAGATGAAACCACAGGGATATAAATGTCGCTGCCTCTTTGAGAGCATTAATGAAAATAAACCCATTTAATAGTTTGCAGATGCCATTTCTGTAAACCTAAAAAAAGCAGGGAATAAATATTTCTTCACTAAATATCTATATGTATATATATATTTGAAAACATTCGCTCCTAATCTTAGGGCCCCTCCTTTGCCGTGCTCTTGGCAGCTTATCGCAGCTTGTCAGTCAATGCTGAATCCTCACCAAGACGAGATACAAATTGCACCCACGGAGGGGTAGCAGGACAGAGGGATTATTGTAATCTAAGCTCCCTCTCGCCCTTTCTATTTGTACATTTCAATTACTTGTAACAAGATCCACAGTGGATTTTTTTTTTTTCTTCTGCATGTCTGTGTTTTGGAAATTTTTGTAAGGTTTTTGTAAAAACAACTCTTGTGAAATAATGGAGGAATAAATATTTTACTGAGTAGAGACGTGTCCGCACATGTGACAGGGATGTGGCTTTCCTCGGTGGCCACTGCGGTTCTCTCACCTGCCTTGGACCAGCAGCACAGGCAAGGGACCAACTGCCCCAGGCAAGGGGATGAGAGCCAGGATCCAGCCTCCTTCACCTTGCGCGATGGTGGCATCTCACAGCTTCTCCCCAAGACCTGGATTTCAGCCCAGGCTCCCTAACAGCAAGTGGTCCACGTGCCCTGGGAGAGGGGCAGGAGCAAGGAGGGAGCATGAGGAGCTGGGACGGGGCAGAGGGACCACACTCACGCAGCAGAGCTGCTGGGCTTCCCTCTGGCTTGGGGACCCTCAAGCTGATGTCTGGAGATGGTGGAAACTCAAGGGGCACAGAAAACAGCCTAATGAAAGTCTCTGCGTAACAGCTAACTCCATCTTAATCCATTCTGGGTTGAGCGTGGGCTGTTGAGGAAGGGGTGTCAGGGAAGAGGGTTCTGTTTGCTTTTCCCTTTCCAAATCCCACTGGGAGTGGCAGAGCTTATAGGGTCTGCCCTGAGCAGCTCACAAATTCCCCACAAAGCAGCAGCTCACATTCACACTGGCCCCAGTTCACACCTACGGCCTTGGGAGCAGCACCCACATTTCTCCCCAGCAGCCAGGGAATGGGCTGAGCCGGGATGCAGGCAGGAGCAGGCAGCAGAGCCCCTTGCTGCTAGGTTATCAGGTCAAATCCAGCATTGTAAACGGGGGTGGAAACCTGTAAACACTAATTGATTCTCCACAGACATCAGGGATGAGCATCTGTTACAGGCATTCCATCCTCCTGGGACGACTGCTCATCGGCAGTCCCGACAGAGACCACCAGAAAGCTATCACACAGCCCTGGGAGCTGGAAACAGGCAATGTGGAGGTCTGTACCTGCTCGGAGAATTGGAGACACTGGAGAAATAAGGAGATTGTCTCCTACACCGTCACTGCAAGCACATACAGGCACTCAGACAGATGCTGCTCTGTGAAGCACAGAGACTTGGAAAGGGCTGGGCAGCATAAGCACTGGGAGCCCAAATCACCACCAAATCCAGCTCTTCCAGGCTCCATCCTATGCACCGAGGCAGGCATCAGCCTGGTGAGCTGCAGGCTGAGTGCTGACAGGAGACATGGGCAGAGAGCCAGGCTGAGGGGTCGAGAAGATGCAGAACCCAAAGGGCAGCTCAGCCTCGCTGGGGGCTCCGCAGAGCCTCACAGATGAATGGATTTGCTCAGAGCCAGGATTGGAATGGGATGCCATGAGCAGGATGGCCCCCGGAGAAAGCCCCCAGCCAGCCTGCAGCAGGGGAGCACCCGCACAGGGACCAGAGCGGCACGAGGCTCCCTGGGGGGGTTTCTCCTCCAGGTCTACAGAAGTTGAGCTAAGAGGCAGCAAGGAGAAGAGTGGGTTTCTGCACAGACAACTAGCTAAAAGATAAGAAACAAAAGGGCAGGAATAAACCATCAGGTCTTAGACTGCAGAGTACTTCCCAGGGAGCAAAGGCCCATGGGTGCAGAGTAGGCACAGAGCACCCAAAACCAGGGGGAAGCGGTGGTCAGGCAAAGGCAATACCAAATAGTTTGGGGCAGCCAAAGCCAAGAAGAGCTCCAGGAGCTCATGGTGCTGAGCTACAAAGCAGGAGAGGTAATGCAATGCCAAGAGGTGTGAAGATGTGCTCAGGGGAAACCGCCCAGCACACACTCAGACTGAAAAGCAGTGAGCCAAGTGGCAGGAATTGCTAGGAAAGGATTGGAAAACAAAGCAGAAAGTGTCCTCATGGCTGTCGTAGAAACCCACAGCACAACTGAAGCTGAAATCCATTGCCCCGAGGTACTGCGGAGATCAAAGGTATAAAGTGTATTCAGAGAGGGTTGGAAAGTTAACGGTGGGTCTGTGTCGGTGCAACACGGTAGAGATTCAACTGCCCGTGCAGAAACCTCCTGCCCTGCTGACTTCCATGCACGGGGAGGGCTGGGTGGAGAAGGAACACCCTGAGTTTGCCTTGTTTCTTTTACCTGCCTTAATCTGCTGAATTGCAGCAGACTCCTCTCAAGCCAGCTCCTGTGGTATTGCTTACAGGACGCCTGTGTCACCTCTCCCTCCCCAAGCCATCCCCAGTCCCCCCTACACAGCCACCCACACACCCGGAGGAGCTCAGCTCCACAAGAACCCACAGGATCAGCTCCCTTCCAGCAGCACCCCCCGTGTCCCCCATCACCAGTGGATTTCATGACACATGGACCCTGTGGGACTGTGAGGTTGAGGAAGGATCCCCACAGCAACGCATCCCAGCTTTCCCCAGAGGGGAACAAGACTCACCCCATTTCATCCCAGCACTTCAGTGCAGCACCCAGTAGAAGGGGAGCAAGTCCCTGTGTTGGGCATCACCCCAAGCCCACTAACTGCCTGAGTTTTCATGTCTTCCCACTCTGTTTTCAGTTCTAGGAGAGGAAAACCAGGGGGTGGCCACCCAATGAAAGGCTTGGAAGGAGCACAAATCCTCCACAATGCAGTCACAGAGCTCCTTGTGTCATCCCAGGGACAGTGGGCAACTCCATGGACAGACACAGAGATCTTATCTCAGTGCCTGGAGCCGTGCTGGTGCCCAGAACCACGACTGGCCACTGGGACTCAGGGCACCCCACACACAATCTATGTATCTGCTCTGTGGGATGTGCAGCCCAGAAAGCCATACTGGCCTAGTCCGGCAGCCACGGTCCCACACACCAGCAGCTTAACCATCCCCATCGTACTGCTCCACTACTGATTTGTAACCCCTTATTTATTTGTTCAATAAGGGACTTGTAGACCATTAAGGTCATTTGTCCAACCTCTTGCCTAGACCCAGGCAGGTAATATCACCCAAGCAGCATCCTCCCATCCTCAGCCTGTGGCCAATGCAGAGCATCACTTTGGAGGGCATCCAGCCCCGAGTCAAAAGACCCTTGGAAGTGAAGAGCTTGCAGATCCCAGGGCAGATTCTTCCAGTGACTCATGACTGTTGACTGCTGGAAATATGTCACTTATTTCCTGCCTGAACTGTCCCAGCTTCAGTTCAGCTCCCACTACAGCAGAAGGTTTCAACCCACTGTTCACCAGCTCCCAGGAGCTAACGGGGTCCGAGGGGTCTGCAAACCAGGAGGCAGACAAGCATGGAGAGCTGCAGCTCACCTGGCAGGGTCTGCACTCCACAGGGGAGGGATGTGCGGGGGAAGGCTGCCAATGGCAAGGAGCCCCAAGGCATTGCGTTACCTCTCCTCCTCTTCCGGCGGGGGGGAATTTTTCCTCCTAGGAAGCAGTCTGTCATGGACATATCCATCACCAGAACAGATTTCTGCAGGAGAGCTGGTCTCCCTCCATACACCACAACTTCAGGTGGCAGGGAAGGTTGCAAGAACGTTATTTGCAAATTGTATTTCCTTCCTCGAAGCAGCTGGTTTTCAACCAGCTGACTCCCAAAGGGCAAGTCTCAGCTGATGAGAGGACCTCACTACACCCCCCACCCTTTCCTTGTTTCCAGCCCCACAGCCTGACACTTGTGCGTGGCTTTCCGACTGATGAAAAGTTGAAGTTTGCCTCTGCAATATTTTAATGAGAACAATTTTGTATTGTCATCAGCATCGGCTGCCACGGCAGCGAGACAAAACAGAGCTCACATTTTCCAGCTCGCAGGGATGCCAGCCTGGTTATCCCCATCCAGAATGAATTACACAGACATCTAGCGGTTACAGCATCCTCCTCTCCTGCTACCCTGGTGCTGATCCCTTCTCCCTCTGGTGGCAATGGGAAGGGCCGGAGACCCTCCAAGTGCTGCTGACATCATGATACCACCTACGATCTACAGAAACACACGTACATATGACAGCAACATGTCATCTCTCAGCAGCTGAGCCCCTCCTGTCCTGGAGGATGCGATGGTCACCCCAAACTCCGTGCTCCATTTGGAAGGAGCGCTTTTTTCCTTGCAGCTGATATTTTGCTCACCAATCCTTCTTTCCAAACCCCAAAAGGATGCAACCTAAGGCAGGCGCAAAGGAGCTGGATGGTAGCTATTGGCTGGGGGTGTTAACGCTCTGTAACAATTTGGGAAGGAGGGAGGAAGCAAAGGCTCCCGTTGTAGTGGGCGTTACAAAGCCAGGAAAGAGTTATTGGATACAAGGAAGAATTACTGCATGCAGACGCACAGCGGGGCCACGAGTGAGACAGAGCATCGCATCTGCCTGCTCCGGAGAGGGTGACGGGCACAGGGGCAGACATGAACCTCCTCCTCAACCCACTCCCCAGGGAATGGCACCCACCATCCATCCATCCATCCGCCCCAA
>VZSZ01007835.1:30588-41680 GCA_013398815.1 Ibidorhyncha struthersii
CGGTACCCCGGCGGGGTCGGGGGTGCGGAGCGGAGCCCCCCCCCCATCGTGCTACTTTGCTCCACACCCCACCCCACGCCACCCCCCGGCTCCCTCTTCCCTGCCTGGAGCTGGGGCTGGCACCCACGTCGCAAACTTGGGGACATCTCGCAGCTCAGCTCCAGAGCTGGGTAGGAAAGAGCCCGGTGGATGAAGTTTTCCTTGTGCCAACTTCACCCCCGTAAATGCCAGAGAGGAGCAGCGAAACACCCTTCTCTTTTCCAGGGGTCTAGTCCCTGGGATGTCCCTAGCTGTAGAGCTGGCTCTTCTCGCTCTCCCCATGAGTCACAGGAATCCCAGCTCCTCCAGAGGAATAACGGGCTTTGTGTGGCAAAACCCTACAGCACGAGATGGAAGAACCCAAAATCTGCTAGAGGAAACGGGAGATTTTGGGAGGGCAGAGAAGGCTGAGTGACCTGTGTCACGGGAGAGTTGCCCAAGGGGAGAATCTTTGTCGCAGAGCCCACTGGGGGAAGGCCTGGATGAACAGGAGAGATCTGGGGAGCAGCGCAGGCAGGTAAGGAAGGGGTAAGCCCAAAGCTCAGGGGTAGGAGGGATCCCGGTGCTGAACTGGCTGGAAGAGCACGGGAAGGTGGCTTGTGCTGGGTCTCCACTTGCTTTTCCCCCACCTCCAGACACCTTGAGCTCAGCAGGGCGGAGGGAAGACACATACCGGCAGTGTGAGTCATATTCAAATATTTAAGCACCAAACTTCACTGTTCTGCAGTCCCAGATGGGTTTCCAGTGTTACCATTTCAGGTTTGAGCCAGGTGTGAAAACCACATTGTTAGCACAAACAACGTGCACACCAGAACCCAGACACTGGTGGATGCAACCACAGATCTCTGCTCTCCTGGAGCTGGGAGAGACCCTGGGCTCATCCTTCCCCTGCACCGAGGCCAGAGCGGGAATCTGGGAGCTCCAGGCTTTACGATACTATTTGGGAAAAGGGAGGGGATGCTTTAGCTCATCACTTGTCCTGCGTGCAGCTAACATCTCCAGCCACCACCTTGGTCCTGGGAGAGCCCTGACCGGGCTTGGGCTGAGCAGGCAGCCGTGAGCCGGGCTCCGTCCTGCCTCCCGCAAACCTCCGCAGCGTTTCAAAATAATGGTTAGGCCTCGCTGAAGTTTGCCTCGTGGGCTTTTTCTGTTTGTTTTTTTGGAGCCAGGAGAGTTCACGTTCCCAAGCTTTCCCCTGCAGCCAGTACAGCAGGGTTTGTTGGTTTGGGTTGGTTTTGGTTTTTTTTGTTGTTGTTTTTTTTTTTTTAATAAAAAAGAAGAAAGCAGAACTCTGCATGCAATCTCAGCTTCCCTAAGCAGGGCATCAGCCCCAGGCACTGAACAGGTAGTTTAGTGGGGGCTGAAGGAACTGGCAGCTCTGGGGGCTGGAGGGGTTCTGCACCCCCATTTCTTCCTTTCTATGCTAAAGTCTCAATCCCAGCTACATTTCAATCCACAGTCCATTTTATAAAGCCACTACCTTTCTTATTTGAAAGCAAAAAACATAAGGGAAAGAAAAAAACTATTAAGTGGAGCTGTTTTGTCCATCTCAACCAGCTAACACAGACAGAGGTGGGACAGCACCCCCTAAACACCAACACTTTAAGAAATTAAGCGAAAATCAGGGAAATAAGGCTTTTGCTTCCCAGCAAGATATCAGCTAAAGGAGGGGACTGCTGAGCTTGCAAAATACAGGCAGCTCCTTCGCAAGTCATAAGCACAGAAACAAGAGCCACCACATCTTACCTGATCGTCTCCAGCCCTCCAGGATTTAAGCACCAGTTTGGCTCCGCAGGGCGTGAAGAAAGCTTGCTGGGACAAAGCATCTCATACCGCTAGCCTGCTCTGGGGGATTTGGGACAGAGGAGGGTTGGGGAACACTAAGTTCCTGCTATTCTGGGAAGGAAACCTGAGCACAGATGCTTTGCAAGCTCCAGCTCTGCTAAATTTAAAGGATCAGCACAAATAAAGCACACCTGGAGAAGAGCTTCCTTCGTGGGGCAGGTGGGGCCCCGAGGAAAGGGATGGCGCTTTTGGAGTCCCAGGGCACTCCAGGCTCTGCAGCGCGGTTTAGCAAAGCGCTTTGCAGCTGAGGAGCCATCCTGCTGGGGCTGGACCCAGCTGCTACCCAGCTGCATCTGCTGCTCCCGAAGGAAGGATGTATCAGAGCACAATGATTTGTTTTTATTGGGAATATTTGCTTCCTGCCACCAGGATGCATGTGCAGCAGCGGGGAAATTGTACAGGGGTTCGGGACCTCGTGCACCATGTGAGGCAGAGAAGGCTTGTTCAGAGGGGTATGTATTAGGCAGACATCTGTTGAGGCTGCGTAAATGAGAAGTGGCCGAGAGCAAACTGCTGAACCTGCAGTCCTGCCCACCTTCCACAGGCAGTGGGTCCTGCATCCCCCACGGGAGAGCTGCGCGCTCCGCTCCAAACCTCACCAAGCAGCTTCGCCTAAGGCCACACCTGCGCTGGGGTCAGGAGTTACTGGTACAGAAGCTGCTATCCAAGCTGGGCAAGGGCTCACAGCATCAGTCTGAGCTGGTGTTTCACCTCATGCTTTGTGCACGCAGGAGCTCAGTGAGGTCTCAGTAAGAGCATCTCCGAGGACAGCGGGGTTAAGGGAACAGCTTTAGTGCTTAGGACAGGTGGAAGGGGAATTTATTTTCTGCTCATTTCCCCCTGTGATCTTAGTAAAACACTGCGTTTCAGAGGAGGGAGGAGACACTGAACAGGCTCCCTCCTGCCTTGTCCTCCAAAGGGGTGCTCCTTCGTGTGCCGCTGTTGCCTGGACCAGCCCTCGGCACTTCGGGACAGCTGCGCGGCAGAGGAGCTCTGGGGGGTTTGTCATCCTGCGGTACCCCGGTCCCGGCCTCTCCTCTCCAACACAACGGCTTTCAGGTGACACCGCAGAGCAGAGGTGTTCTCTTCCTGCCAGGCGGTTCAAAGCCACTCTTCTCATTTCCAGAGCTTTCTGCACACACCAGCTAATCCAGGCTGCGCACGGCTTGGCAGCAGTGGACAGCAGGAAACGGCTGAAACAAAACACCCCCGAAGCGGTCACGGCACATTCCCCAAATAGCAACGGGCCGTTCTGCGGCCAGAGAAAGGCTACAAACAGAGGGGGAGAAATTGAGTCCGCTGCCCTGGGAGCGTTTTCAGGCATCAGCGGCATGTGAAGGCAGACACCACCCTTGGGAGAAAGCTCTGTCTGCAAACCGCAAACCTTCTGTTTTGTATGAGCATCTCAGTCTTTGCAGAAATCCCAGAGCTTTGTGCGAGGGTCCGGCTCTCTACAGGGTAAGCGATTCCTGCTGGCCGCTCCAGGCACATCCCTCTGCATCTTGCGATGGCAAGACTGCAATGGAAAAGCCACGGCCGCTGCTGGTCGGGCGCTGCCGAACGCTGGCCATGGCGCGTCCTTGCTGGGACAGGCCAGCTCCTGCCTGCAGCGAGGGTCCCTGGCGGGGAGCTGCGTCCCGTGGCGTGAGACGAGGCGGCGCTGGGAGTGCCGAACGCTTCGGTGGCTTCACGGCGTCACCCCTGAGATTTCGACTTACACGTCACGCTGCCTGGCAGCCACCTGCCTCCTGTCCTCCTCGCAGGAGAGGGAACCTGAGGGACCCCTGCTCCCCACAGACCCACACGGCTGCGCAGGAGGAGAGTGGATGTTTTATAGCCCCTTTCTGATACCACCCATGTCTGCTGACCAAGAGACTTTATGGGACCCTCATGATTTTCCCTTCCTCCTTCACGGGGTTTTCGTGACCAAGGGGAAAGGGCACATCTTCTCCTTCCCAGTTCCAAATGCAGTTGGGCCAGAAAACCTTCCTTCATTCAATGAACCCCTTCCTTGAGCGGTAATCCGGGTGCTTTCTCCCTCCCACCCTCAGCAGGGGCAAGAGGAACCTGCCTCCGCATCCCCCTTCCCATTCCACGGGGAGACGTGCCCCTTCTCTCTGGTGACCTCGCTGCCTGATTTCAATAGCACGGGGACTTTATCAAGGCTGCACTGAGCATCCTTGGGGCACAAGTGGCCTCCCTGGCAACATACCATGTGCACACACACACACGAGCACACTAAACACTCGCACACACACCACCCGGTCCAGCCAGGGAAACCAGCACAGCGCAGGATGAAGGGGTTTGGATGGTCGGTCTCGTTGGGTGTTACCAGTACGGGGTGGTGGCCAGGAGGATCTGCAGAGCCATGGAGAAGCAGGGCAGCTGCGCCACGCTGTAGGCCACGGAGCGCGTGGGTGCCTTCAACTGCAGGAGATAGGCGATGGTGTGGATGATGCGCCCCACACAGAAGATGAAGAAGTGGATCCTGGCCACTGCGGGACTGGGATTCAGCAGGGAGTAGATGGCTCCAAGGAAGAGGAAGGGAAAGATGTTCTCCATGTCATTGCGGTGGGCTCTGAAAAGGGAGATAAGGTTGCTCCTTCCCACCAGGCTTCCCTGGTGTCTCAATCCCTTCCAGCCAGAGTGCCCATCCCTGGGTGCTGCTGCCCCTCTCCTCTGTTGGATGGTGCAGATGCAGCCCCCGAAAGAGTCAGATCCCCCCTACACACACAGAGGATTTCACACCTGGTGTCTCTCCCTTGGGATGCTGTGGTCCCGAAGCTTGCCCTCCGTGACTGGGACGCCTTTGCCGCGATGGATAACAGCTAAAGGGTTACAGCTTTTAAATAAACAAATCAAAACAAAGACCCCGCGAAGCTGCGAAAAGCTCAAAGCTGGTGTGGCGCCAGCACGGCACGGCCCCAGATGTGGCCACGTTACACAATAACAAGGCGGTTTCCAGACCATGTTTTTTCCAGAGGAGAAACTCCCAGGATGGGAGGGTTTGTGGCTTCGCCCCTCTCTGTAAGTGCATCCAAAGGGGACGGGGAGGAGCGCCCCAAGCACCCCCTGCACCTCCACGCTGTGCCAGCAGCACCTGCTTAATTGCACCATAGACAGGCTGGAGGGACCGCTGTGGCCACGAAGTGACACATCGGCACAGATAGGGCCAAACCCCGTGCTCCATCTGAACATGCGCCTGCAGGGGTGTCACAACATCACCTGCCACCACCCGCACCGCACCGCTGCCAAAACAGGAGTGGATCCTGCCATGAGCTGTGTCCTTCCTCCCGCAGGGACCACCCTTTGAAGGAGGAAAACTGGTCCCCAAAGCAGCAGACTGTCCTCGCCCTCCCACCGCCTCCGCCTCTCCTTCTTTTGTTCCCTTGCGATGAAAGAGCTGCTTTCTGCAGCACAGAGCCCCATCCCCATGCTTCGATGGGGGGACTCTCAGGTCTCTCAGGTTGTGCCTTGCTCGGTGGGGACAGATCTGTGCTGGAGAGTGAGGCAGGCACGAGGCTCAGTTGCCTTTTCCCCACATGTCTGAAGGTTTGAGAGGCAGAGATAAAACCTTGATAAGAGCTGCCCTTGTTTTCCCATTCCTGTGCCCCAGGATGTTTGAATGTTCACAAAGCCAAGAGAAAATTTTAAGCTATTTCTTCCCTGAAACAAAGGCCAAGATGCCTGTGCTGCTCTTCTGCGCAAGCTGAGAAGTGGCCAGGAAGTTTCAGGATGCTCGGTTACAGCTTATTAGCGCAGACACAGGCTGGGATAGACCTGGCTGAAAATTGACTTTGGAAAAGAGAGAGGGCCGTGTTTTAAGCGCCCTCTCCTGCCCCTGGGGTCAGGTCTATGGAGCAGGAGGTGTCCCTGTGTCTGCCTTGGCGACAGCCCCACCAAACACATCGATGTCCTCAGGCCGAGGCTTGCGAAAAGCTTCTCCATCAGAAATTTTCAACACCAAGTACCCACGTTTTTTGGAGGGTGACTGCTCCCAGGCAGGATCTGTCTCTGAGCAGGGAGATGGAGCGGGAGCGGTGGCGAAGGTCAGCTTGCCCCAGCCTCCTCCCCTTCACTGCAATGCCCAGGGACAGGGACATGAGCGGAGGCTCTGGGTCCAGCAGCTGGTTCCCATCACCGCATCACAAGAAATGACCTGTGTGCTGAACGCCAGCCCCCATCGGTGTCCCTCGCTGCCCCCTTCCCACGCCAGAGCCCAGGGCAGGCACTGGCTCGGCAGGGCCAGGTCACCCGCGTTTCCAGCCCCGGCTTTGCTGAAGCACGACAGGGATGCACAGGCTATTGTACCCAGAAAAGAGCTACCCTGAGGGCTTTCAGCATCCCATTATCCCCATAAAAGGCAGGAGAGCAAGGGGCTTTCTCCTGTCTGCTCTTCCCACCTCCATGGGGAGCAATCCCTAGCTTAAAGGCCACATCCCCAAGCAAGGGGCAGCAGGGGATGAACATGGCAAGGAGCCTGCTGGAAACCTTATTTCAGCGGCTCTCTGGGTTTGATTTTGGGACAGCATGGAGGAATTGGCCTAGAAAAGAGACTAAAACGAGTCCTGCTGTTGTAGCAGTGATGCCAGGAGGACTCGGTGGGGATGAGCTGATCAGAATCCGGACATGGAGGAGACGTATTCCCTGCCAAACTCGAGAGTGAGGCAAGGAGCTGCAGGAAGCCCTCTGCTCCTCCTGGCCAGATGGTCCCTGGGCAGAGCCAGCCCCTTCCCAGACACGAGGAAGGGCTGCTGTCTGCCCGCTCACAGCCCCTTCCCTTCCCAGCCCAGGGCCCCGCTCGCCTTCCTGAGCCAGCATCGCCTCCGTGGGTACGGCCACAAAGCCCTCCCGCAGCCCAGCCAGGACCGCGGTGATGAACATGGTTTACTTTGGTGTCAGCCGTGCCAGGAAAGGGCAGCTGCCGGACACCCACCACCTTGCCCCATGGCAGCCCTGTCTGAACAAGTCCCTGAGGACTCGGAGGTCCAGCAGGGCTGGAAGGACAAATGGAAAAATGGGGAGGAGAAAGGAAAGAAAAGGCAAATTGTTGTTCCAGAGCTGAGATGCAGCCGGAGGCCTCTCCAAGAGGCGAGGGGGAAACCTCCCTCCTGGCTGCCGCTTGCTCTCCCCTGCTCTGCTCCTGCCCCGCAGAGACCCCAGCAGCCCGAGAAGAAAACCCGACATCCCCCTTGCTCAGGGGAAATACCTTGGGTTTAATTTGCCTTCCCCAGGGCTGTGGACAGATCAGCAAGGACCCACCCTGAGCGCTTCAGCTGCACCAGTCAGATCCCAGACTGCCCCAGGTCTTTGCAGCAGCTCTGGTTATTTATTTTTATGGAAGTTTGTCTTTCTGACTAATCAAAAGAGGATTATGATTATTATTACTACTATTATTTTCTTTGTCCTAGCAAGGGAAAAACAAGGGAGCCTGTTTCCCCTCCTCCTCCCTCTGGAAGCCCAGGGATTAGGGTGGCACTGGATGTTTTTTGAAGCAAATCTTGCAGGCGGTGAGAGGTGAGTGGCGCAGTCCCCCACCCACAGCAGAGCTGGCGGCCAAGGGCTCAGTGACAGCAGGGCACGGCTCCAGCCCCTTTCCTGCACGTCATCAGTGATCCAGCCCAACACTTGGGGCACCTCCTTCTGGGTAAGGGGGACAGCAAGCCAAACCCGGGGCTGAATCACCCCGTGTTTTACCTCTGAGGAACTGTGAGCCCCACAGAAGAAGGGGAAGATTAAGAGTTTGCCCAATTAGGGAGGCAGAAGTTATTGCAATCACGTCCAGACTCTTCCCAAATCCCCAAAAAGGGCAGCCGCATACAGCACTGGGATCGGTCACACAGTTCCCTGTCCAGTCTGTGCAGGGATCTGGGGGGTCCTGTCAGAGCAGGGCATGAGTATCCTTCGGGTGCCGGTACGGGACAAGCCCTCGGGGGGCTTGTGGGACTCTGAGCATCTAGGAATGAGTTTAATTGTGTCAGAGTCGGCAGCTGGGTCCTTCCATGTGTCCTTGCTGCAGCGCACACCACGCTCCCTTTAAAGATTAAACTGCTCTGCTGTGCAGGGTCCCACAGCTGAGCTCCAGGCATTCAACCCATCGACACAATTACTTAATTAATGAGCCCTTTAGCTTCCCACTGCTTCTTTGCCAGCAGCTGCCAGGGATCACCCTGTGTCACAAGGGGAATGCCAGCACAGCCGCTGCATACTCGCCTGCGGCACCGCTCCACGTCAGGGTCCTCACGGCAGTATTGCAGCCCCCCGTTGCGCAGCGCATCCTCCGGGTTTGCAAATGCCTGCAAGAGAGAGTCCCTATAATATATGCGCTCATAATGTTTTCAGGATCTTTACAGGTAGAAGCTTTGCCCCTAATCTTTAATGGGGATTTCTTCCTGCCCAAGGAGACCTTTCAGCCCCAGTTTCTCACCACCCTTCACAAACACAAGAGCTGCTGCACTTCCACGTGCAGTCCTGGGGGTTAAACCCTGTACCGCCCGATGGGTTTTCCATATCCCCTGAAAAACCCAACTCTGCCCACCGAGCAGGTCTCAAGCAGGGGCCTTCAAGAGAGCTCCAGCCTGATCCCAGTCCACTGCTCCCCATGAAACCCATTGAAAGTAGACGTTGCCAACTGCCAAATGAGTCACTGCTGGCACAGAGCTTGCGGACACTGAGTGTGGCATCCAAAAGATAACCGAGGCTGACAGATTAGTTCACCCTACCGAGAAAGAATATTCCCTGGCTGGCTTTTTGGCAGTGATACTGTGTGACTGAAACCTGCCCCGGAGGAATCAGGTCCTGTATTACATCATGCCTAGATGTATGACTTTATAGGTTGCCCAGAGAGGTGGCAGATGCCCCATCCCTGGAAACATTCAAGGTCAGGTTGGACAGGGCTCTGAGCAACCTGATCTAGTGGCAGATGTCCCTGCTCACTGCATGGGAGTTGGACCCTTCCAACCCAAACTATTCTATGATTCTATAACAATAAACTTAGGAATAAAAATTATTTATACAAGCTCTCCACCTATGCTCAGAAGCTGTTCCTCAGGGACCCGGTTACATGTGACAGCTTCACTTTGCAGCCTGGAAAGGACCCTCGCAATTTTCTTTAATCATGTTACAAGCGCATACTGTCCCAGGGCTGGAGCATCATTCAGAAACACAAGAGGAAAAGCCAAATCTTCAGCTACAATGATGCTACAGCACAGGGATAGCTATCTTTGTGTTTTATCTGAGAGCAGAAATCTCTCTCTCCTGCTCCACTGAGGTAGTCAGAAACTCCTCAAATACTTTAAAACAGATTTTGCAGACAGCTGAGTTTTTCCATGAGTTCAATTCGGTTTGTGGGTGATAAAAGGTCTTGTTAACCCCTGCTCCTCCTGGTCCTCCCTGTATTTCCCCCTGTGTCCAAGAACCATTTCCTCCAGCTATTTTTTTTTATTCGCCATGACTTTCTGCTCTCCTGGAGCATTCACACAGCGATTCAGCCTCTGAAAGCACAAAAGCATTCTGCTACATTGCAAGAAAAAGACCATTACAATAATTTGTTCTTAAACCCTTTTTTTTCCTCCTTCCTTTTCTTCCAGACATGGCAAATTAACTGTAAACAGTCTCTTTCCAGAAGCAACTCACCTGCGTGGCGTTTTAGATCTGAAATTACTATTTAGATTAGGATTCAGAAATTATAAACATCAAACTACAGATGGTAGAAACAAACAAAAAGAGCCAAAGAGAAGCGAGATATTTATCTGCTGCAGCTACGAAACATGTTTTGCTCTCAACTTAAGACAAAGAAAACTCAGCTTGCTTCAGGAAAATTTAGTCGGCCTTTACAGGAATAAAAGAAGAAAGAAAAACCACAAAAATTCAAGGAAAAAGCTAGAAAGGGAGAAAAGGTAAAGGAAACTGAGACTGACCTTCTTTCTGAGTCTCACTTGTCCAGTAATGATGGCAACAACGTACATTTTTAAAATCAAGATTGTGCTGTAGAACGTAAATGACATAAACACTGCGTTTTCCATCATTTTGGGGGAAGGTGCCGCTCGGTCGCCTGCAGCGCTCACAGCCAGCGGAGATCTTGCTCAGGCTGCGAGAGGGCTCTGCGGGAGAGGGGGCAGGAACAGCCACGTTTAAAGACAACAGAAGTCATCACTGTTTCTTCAGCGAAAGCCCACAGCCCCCGTAGACCCCTTCGGGCCGGACAGGAGTAAACGATGCGGCAGAACTGGCGGTGAGCGAACCCCAGACGGGGACACGGAGCAGGCAGCTTCTGCTCCTCACTCCCCGCTACCACCAGCTCCATGGGGGTGCGATACCCCAGGCTGCGATACAGCCCCCTCGACCGTGTGGGCCACAGCAAGGCTCAGCCTGGCCACAGCTCGTCCTCCTGCCTCCCTAAACCAGTCCACCACGATCCCCCTGCCCCACCTCCCCTCCTGTCTGTGCCCAGAGGGACAAAGCTGCACAGAGCATCCCTAGCCCACGGACAGGAGCTGGGAAGAAGAAGGAGTTAGGAAGAAGGTAGGTGCCTACCTCAGCAGCATCCAGCTCTGTGCTCCTGCGCTCCTTCCGTCCCCGATCCCACAGCCCACCCCTCTGTGGCAGCGCTCCCAGTGCTCCCCAGTCCCGCCCAGTGCAGGCTGAGCGCTCCCCTGGCAGAGGCAGCCAGACCTCCCCTACGCAGCCACCTGCCGAGGGATGGGGCACAGGGGACAGAGCCGCCCCTTGCCCCACCTGCGCCCATCACCCGGGGTCTGGGCTGCCCCTGCGCCTCCCAGCCGGGAGTGGAGCTCCCGGAGTGACCAGCCTGGAAGCACAACCGGACAAGTCATGGACCGCAAAGCCCCAAACCTGCAAATAGAAATAAACACCACCCTGCCCAGCCTCAAAGACGGCTTGTCCTGGTTTCCTCCAAAAAGGTGAATCAGGGCAGCCGGGTGTAATTTTGTCCTCAGCCTAAAAAGTGGCATTTGAATTTGGAGCTGGCTTTCCCCAACCATCAAACACTGGTGAAGAAAGAGTGGGATCTAAGCCTCCGCAGGCAGCTGGGCTGCTCTTCCAGTGCAAACCTTTAACTCCTTCTTCCCCAGCCCTGGCCCCAGTGCTGGCAACAGCAAACCTCCAGCGAGCCGGCAGCGCGGAGCAGATTGGAGCTCTCCAAGTTTATTAGTGTTGAAGGGCTGGATTTGGGGTTTGGTTCCTTTAT
>VZSZ01007835.1:41708-75295 GCA_013398815.1 Ibidorhyncha struthersii
AAAAAAAAGACCTATTTCAGGCAAATAGAAACTGTCGGAGTTTGCGTGGAAAATGAATGCTTTGAGGATGTGAGCAGTTTTTTAATTAACTGACATGTTGGAATAAAAAGATTTGTTTCAAGCCGCAGAAAAGCCTCAAAAACCAATGAACAGAGTACATTGGTTTGTCATCTACAAAACCATCTATCGAAGCACTAGTGCCTCTAGGACTGATTTTGTTCTTCAGGGCTTTTTTGACTTTTTAACTGCCGTCGAGCAAAACTAATCCTGTCCTTTCCAAGAGGGTCCAGAGTAACCCAAGAGAAACATCGCACTCAGCCCAGGACCAGGCTCCGGTCCCATTGCTACAGACCCTGTTGGACAAGGACAGGTTTGTCCCCAGCAATGGGATGCATGTGGCACCCCACTCCCTGGGGAGAACAGGCTACAGCAGTCTTTTTCCTGACATTCTGGTGTGAATCTAAGGCAGCTCTGTTCTCTGGGACAGGAGCCCTGGTCCGGGCAGTACAGAAGTACCACCAATGCGAGCATGGGTCAGGGTATGTGGGCAGATCCAGACGGTTGGCTCCTGCTCAGGGAGCAAGCCAAGAAGGAAAACAGTCACCTCTCCGTCTGGGCAGCCCTGACCAGCAGCCAAGGGATGCCACAGGCCAGCCCCAGCCTCTGCCCCTGCAGAAGGGAGGGTTACGCCATTTCTTGTATTCCCAGCAAACAGTCAGCACAGAGTCACACCAGGGCAGCTTTCCTGCCAGGAGCAGCGCTGCAGAAGAGGTTTTGCTCCTGCCATGCTCAGCTCAGACATGAGCTGTGTGCTCCGGCCATCCCAGCCAAGGGCTGAGCTCTCCCTCTGCCCATCCAGAGTAGATGTCCTGCCCCAGTTCCAGACCCCTGCGCTGCTCCCAGCCTGGCAGCGCAGGGCTCGGAGCCAGAAAGACCCTTCAAGCACACCATTTCCCTCCTGACTACGGAAATCTGCAAATTCCTTGTGTTAGTCTCTGAATCTCCCTCACTGTGGCTGTTCTGCCCTGATGCTGCAATCCCAAAGATGCTGTACGGCTCATTGTGATGCGCTGGCTCAGCCCCGTGACATCTGAGTGTGCAGAGAGCCTTTGAAAATCCCAGACACTTGGTTGCAAGGGAGAGGTACTTGCAGCTGGTCACCACCACCCCGGCGTCAGGGCGGCTGCAGAACAAGTCCCAGCACAGCACGGCATGGAGCTCCGCAGCCAGGCAGTGAACGCCTCCGACCGGCTGCTTCCCCTGGGATGGGAATGGGGACACCAGGACACACAGCAGCCATATGGATTCAAACACTGCGGTAAGGACTGGGGTGTTCACCCTCGACCCCAGCCCTGTGCTGCCACCAAACTGCATCCAACCCCACTCACGTCTCCCTGGAGTTTGGCAGGGTATTCTAAACACCATAATGCTAAGCATACGCAGTTGATGGCGAAGCCACATCCCAAACGCTGCTCCCTCCGATCTCCCCTCTCCATAGCTGAGAGGGAACAAACCCGTAGCCGGGAAAACCTTGGTGCCCAAGCACTGGGGTGATGCAAGGGCCAGACCAACCCTGCAGCAGAGGTGAGACTTTCTCCAGCAGCCCCTTCCCCAGCTCTCCTGGGAGCCTGGGGCTAGGGCAGGCAGCCAGACCCTTCACCAACACATCACGCCCTCCATGGAGCCGCTCCAGTTTTTACCAGCTAAGGATCCAGCCCGCAGGCTCTTCGGCAGCGAGACCTTTTTCCTTCGTGGACCTTCTTCCCCTCCCGAGGCAGCCAGCACACCTCGCCGAGCAGCAGGAATACACACAAGCTTGGTACCACCTGCAGACAAGCCAGGACTTCTCCTGCTAGCCAGACAGACTTTCTCCTCCTCAGCATTATTCAAGCACTGGCAGGAAGCCCTGGACAATTTGCACCAGCCACTGGCACAAATTTAAATTGAATGGAGCGATTGAGAAGCACAATTTGTTTAGGCGTAAGCCCCTGGGGCGATCCCAGGCATGGGTGTTGTATGTGCTAGGTGGGCTCCATGGTGTATAAAACCCATGTGGGCAAAGAAAGTTGTTTTTTCCACATGTTTATGCATTTCAGACCCTTTCACAGTTACACCGAGGTGAACCCCAGTGGGGAAGGCCGATGTGTGTCGGCACAGCACCTACATGGACAGGGATGAGGGGCAGAAGCTGCCTGTGAAGGCAGGTGTAATGCTCCTGGGATCCCGGCTGCCGCTTGATTTCTCAAGTTTAGGGGTCTCACGCCGTGTAGGACACATCCACAGGCACACCTTTCCGGCTTTCCTGACCCAAGGCAACGCAGCTCCCGGGAGTATGTTCAACCATCCCATTAATCTGGGCGGAAGCAGGCTGTTAATATTAAATTTGATCCTCCTCCACGGATCACATCCTGCTGGGAAAGAGCCATTGCTTGAACGAGACCAGGTCCTAAAGGCAGCGTGTCTTTAAACTACAAGCCGTGCCTTAAAGCCTTTAGCGCAAGAGGTCTCAACCCAGGGTAGGACCTACCCAAAAGCAACACCGCTAGCAAAAAAACAACACTTTTTTTTTTTGAGAAATGATTAATAAGACTCAGGGTCAGGCTTTGAAAGATTTAGTCATCAGCTTAGGCTGACCCCAGGAGCTGCGGGGAAAAGATGGAGAGTTTTGCTGGAGGAGGGACAGAACAGCAGCAGGCAGAAGGAATGAAAAATTCATGGGAGATGCTTCAGAAAATTATTTAAAAATAGAAGCCTCTGATAACAATCCTGCTTTGGAAAGATTATGGAATAAAAATCACCCTCAGTTCCCACACGGGTTGTTATTTATTTGACCAGCTGAATTACACTACGTGTTTTTCCACTATTGCTATGCCGGGGAATTTCCTGGTGGCAGCTACATGAGAGGGGTGGTTGTGCAACAAACCCCTGTCGATGGAGCACAGGCACCCATGCCAGGGTGGCACGGCTTGGGCTCCAACCTGATCTCAAAGGCCAGCAGATGCTTTGGGCAATTACAGCTCAGATTCCCCAGAGTTTTCCCAAACAGCAATTACATCCCCCAGCTTGGCCGAGGGGACTGCTCCAGCCTGGAGGAGACAGGCAGGCGGGGGGCACTTCTCCAGCGTGTTCCCACGTGCTGGTGGAGAAGGTGCAGAACCCAGCTGGGATCTTGCCTGCCCGCGTCCCAGCGGTTCAGCCCACGACTCCAGGCAGCGCTGAGCCACATTCCCAGCTTTTTCCGACGCTGCCGTGGGCACCGATGCCCTCCTTCCCTGCATTTTCTTCCTGCTTCTCCCAGCACAAAGCCTCGGAGCCTGCAGACGTGCCCTGCCCCAATGATCACTTGCCCTTGGCTGCACCCAGCCCTGGGAAATCCGGCTGCCCATGGGAGGTTGGGCTGCGCTGGCTCATCAAACACAGCTACATTTTCAAGTAAAGGCATGAGCGGTTTAGCTATTTATTAAAGAGAAAGGTGCTCCACCTGCATTCACTCCTTAGCCTGCACAAAAAGTCCGCTCACCATGACGTGCCTTCTCCCCGAGATGAATGAAATCCCGTTGCTTCACCTGCGGGTCCCTGTCCTCCAGCTCACGGGCTCCTCACCACTCTTTGCAGCGTGCAGGACAGTAAAAGATAAAACAAAGTCGCTCAGCAGTGAAACCGCCAGCATTAGCATCGCCTGAAACAAATGGGATACTTCAGTCTTTGGCAAACTCAGGCAGATTTTGTCTGGTTTGCATTTTGAAGTGACTGTACTGGCTGGAGCTATCTGAGAGGTCTCAAGCATGGGGAATGTGGGATCAGACTCTCCCAAATAGTCCTTCGCGCTCAGAAGACCAGATGCCTGCAGCAGGAGAAAGCCAGCAGGAGAGGCCCGGGGAAGGGGCGGGAGTATGGGGGCTCCGGGTCTCAGGCAACGAGGAGCAGAGGAACCTGCGATTCCTCAGCCAGTCCCGGGACAGGGACTGGGCCCAGGGTCAAGTGAGAGGCAGTAGCATGTCCTCCTGCCTTCTCCCTCCAGCGCCATCCACCGTCCCTTCCTGCCTGCTCCGGGGCTGCTGCCCTGCTCTCAGCCACTCTCCTGCCCCAAACTGTCATCCCACCCTGGCTGCAGAGCAGTCACTACGTCCCCTGCTGCTGGGACAGCAAGGAGACGCTAGAAGAGAGCCCATCAGGCTGTGAGCATGTGGGAGGCAGATTATTTTCTCTTATTCTGAGCCTCACATGGATTCACGCCTGGGCTTTCTCTTAGAGGGAAGAATTCCTTGGCTATGCTGCTCTGTGCCTTCAGGGATGCAGCCCTGCTGGGAGAGGGGCTGAAGGGCCGAGGGAAGTTATTTCTCCTCTCCCTTGCTTTCTCCTGCTGACCCAGCTGGTTTAAAAGGTGGCTTTAGGCAGAGCTACACCTTACACTGCTGCCGTGGGGCAAAGGTGGGAGATGGGTCAGGGCTTGGGGTGTGCGGATAGCTGGCATCTCTCTTACTTAGCCACACCGCAGCAACTTGTGATGTGTTTCTCTTCCCAAGAACCAGATCCCATCAGCCATAAAAAACAGGCAAAACCCACTTAATGTTATTGCCCAAAAAGAGGGAGTTTCCCAACCAGGCTGGGAGAGGAGAAACAAATCCTGCTGCCAAAGGTTTCAGAATTGGGAAACATTTCTTAGGCTTCAAGCATTTGCAAAACTACAAAGGAAATACCAGTTCCCTGGTGGGATGCTCTTGAGCAAGAGCAAAGGTAAAAGATGCTGCGTGGTCCTGCCTCCACATGCTGCGTTATGGAGAAACGGGAATCACAGCACGTTTTACAGCATTAAGAGCACTGGCTCACTAACAGGGCTGGGAGAGAAAGCAGATGTGGTCCCAGATTTCAGCCTTATGGAGACCTGACCTTCAACAGCTTCAAGGAGGAAAGCAGAAAACAAACCAAGACGGTCTTTCTCTTCTTCAGTGCCTGACCAAGGGCTGTGATCTCCTGCTGTGCTGATCCACAGGGCTCTGCTCACCCTCAGAAGCACAACGGGGTGCCCAGCTTAAGAACAGGGACCTTTTTTGGCAGGTGGGTACCTCTCAGCTCCTGGGCTGTTAACCCTGCTCTGAAACCCAGGAAGAACAGCAGGCATCAGAGCTCAGCCATTTTAAAGCCCTTTAAGCCCTGTTTTCAACAGAAAGGCATTTTCAAGTTGTCACAGAGACATGGAAACATAGGACAAGCGGGAATGGAAAGGTCAGTGCTTCATTCCCTGTCTGTGACCCCAGCTGAGAGTGGCGAGACCATCCTGGCGAGACCAACTTCAAGGAGACCTTTCCTTCATGGCCTTGCCATAGAGCTTCACCCACCACAAAGCTTTCCAAAACACAGAGCTTATTTTTAAAACCCCGAGTTCTCTGCATCCCCTCCATCACCCCTAGACTAAACAGCAGCATTTCCACCCACCCTTCCTTATAGGTCATGTTTTATAAATCTCTTTATCACACATGCTGATCTCCTAAGTGTTCTCACTTCTCAGAGCAAGGTCCTCAGCAGCAGCAGGAGGGTGGTTGGGCTTCCTACGGCCTCCTTCTCACGAGACCTGACTCAGGCATAAGTCAGAGCTTCTCGGCAGTTTGAGGTCTTTTGAGCTGAGTCACTTGTCAGCCCGTAGCTATGCTCCAGAGGCATGTTAAAACTTTCTCTTTCTTTTCCCTGCACTGGGTGATGCACAACACATCATTTGGGCTTGCTCCAGCATCCCAGCAGCCAGGGAAAAGCAGCCCAGGTCTCAACTCTGACGTTATTAATAAATAAACCTCCCCCCACATGCAATGTTAAAAACACCCTCCCCATAATCAGCCTGGAAAGCAGGGAGTAATTTAGCTGCATTATTTACAGCCCCATTGCCTGGACGCTTTTTATTGCATTGTTGTCTCAGCTGCCCTCTTGCTCACAGCGGTGGGAGCGCTCACAGAGGATGACCCTGGCTGCAGTCATGTCCTCAGGCAGCAGAGCGGGAGATAAGGAGAAGGGAATGAAGCTCACAGGCCCCTCCCTGGATGTCAGAGTGGGGATTACCTACCCTGTGCAATGCAACATCTCCTGCACTTGAAAGTTAAAAACGGTCAGTGCATATTTCCCAGACCCACCGTGAGGAAAGGGAAAGGGTGTAGGACCACACAACTTCCCAGAGTGATCCCCTGACTTTGTCAAGGCCAGAATTTGGCCTGAATGATGCAAGGAAGTAGAGAAATCTCTCCATGCTATGTCACAGGCAGTGATGCTTGGTCTAACTATTTCTTCTCTGCCTGAATGATCCATCATGTCCTCAGGTCCATGATGCGTGCCCAGAAATCTGCCCCACCCTGTGTTTATCCAACCCTGATTCCTCTACACAGCCCTCCATGAGGAGATAAGTGCTCATTACAAATACTCACAAGGCAGCAGAATGCATGTGTCTGGCACAGCATGTTTCTGTTAACAGCGCCACCAACTCAGCCAAAACTGAACAAGGAATGTTCCCCCATTAGCAGGAGAGAAGCTGCATCCAGGTGGGAAGGCAGCTGTGGAAAGGGCATAGGGACAGGAGGCTACGGCCACGTTAACAGGGCTAGAGCTGTCCCACAAGGACGGTTAGGCAACAGAAATGGGTAGGGAGCTGCACTGCACTGTACCATGTTGGGGGAAGTTTGTGAGCATGTTCGCTGCTGGAAGGGAGCTGCTGCTCTTCAAGAGGAGCAGGGAGCTTGCCGGGTTGTACCAGCTGTGAGGCACACCACGGTTTCAAGGTAGCACAAGTCCCTGTGGTAGCTAGCAATGGCCTGAGGTTCTCTGGCCTCGTATACCCTGGTTCATCCAGTCTTCAGAAGTCAGAGATTAACTTAAGCTCTGAATCACAAGGTTTAGTTCTCTTTCTTGCAAATTTGTTGTCATGTATGATGGTAGTGCTTGATAATTACATGCGTCAAGCCACTGTCCAAACTGTTAAAATTAAATTACTTCCTGGGACTGTAAGTTCCATAATGAAACACAATTTAAATTAAGATGATAATGATAATAATAATCTTTTTATGGGATCTCCTTCCCCTCTTGCTCATGTCACAAAGAGAAAGCGAGGGGTTAGGAAGAACAGCAGCTCTTGCTCAGCTTTGTCTAGCATACTCCTCCTTCAATACATGTCTGTGAAATCACCTCTTACTCAGCTTTACCACAGTCCCACTCGCTTTCATCTCTCTTCAAAGGAGATTCCTCCATGCTTTTGATTATCCCAGTCATACTTTCTTATTTCCCTCCACCGCTGAAGCGAGCAGATGACCAGCACATGACTGCCAACTCATTTCACCCCTTGCACTCCAACCGTCCTTCAGCCTCCCAATAGCTCATTTTTCTTTTAAATGTCCTCGAGTCCTCACTGAGGACTCCAACTGTCCTTCAGCCTCCTAATAGCTCATTTTTCTTTTAAACATTCTCGAGTCCTCACTGAGGGGTCCAGAATGACTCCACACCAAATTATTTAGTACTCTGGAGGGGCTACTCCCAAACTGAAGGAATTCCAACTATGTTGGAAGACAGATCTGGGACACTCACTCTGCAGCCATCCGGCAATAGATCTGGCTTGCTCATCTCTGTTCCTTTGGGGCCTTTCTGTATCCTCCAGGATGGTCTCCTCTCTCGCTATGTTATTTGCATGGACTTAACATTGTTCTTTGTAGAGCACGTCCATTCTCCTGTTTTCAAGTTATTCCAACTCACTGTTGGCCACGGGGTTTCCAGCTCTCAAACACACATTTTAACAATAGCTGGAGACTGAAGTCCTGCACGCGATCTCTTATTTTAGCAGAGAACATTTTTCTTCCTGTTAGGTAACATACCTCCTGGAAAAAGAACCTAACACTTCCAGACCCCTTCCTGATTCTCCATCCTTATTTAACATCGACAAATCTGTCTCCATATCTAATGTATGGGAATGATACTTTCCAGGTCGTCCAGAGTAAGATGCGTGGCAAAAACTAAGAGGTCCTCACAGAGCACTTCAGCTGGACATTGCAGAACTGAAAGAATTCAATAGCTCTCATCTGGTCCTGCATAGAGGGACACATTTCTAAACACTGAGACCTAGTGACAACTGCTCATTGATCCGCTTTCGGTAAGTGTTTCACTTGTCCCTCTGCAGGAACAAACACAGACGTGCCTCTTCCAGTGCACAGGAGGAACAACCTGCGTGTGGCCAGACAAGCCTGGGAGCTGGAGCGAGGGCACTGGGAAAGCCACCCAGCGTGCTCAATGGGCTGGTGTTAACCATGAAGGGATGAGAGCAGAGTTGGTGGCTCTTATCAGATTTATGTGATCTTTACGTGCCCAAGAGATCTTTCATGTCCAACCTACAGAACCACCAAAAGGAGCGGTGTGACGCTTTTCCCCTCATGCTGCAGCACTCGGGTCAGTCGAGTAAGTGGACCTCAGCAGGTGTCTGTTTGCAATCACTCAAGCTCATGCTCCTAAGCTAAAAGATCCCTCCCAAACTATCAGTAGATGTAGATAATTTTAAAATTTGCTCCTGGATTTTTTTTTTTTTTTCTTTCAGTAACACCAACCAACCAATCCAGAAAGAACCTAGAAAAAAATGTAACCTTGGGATTTTCTGTCAGGTGGATGGAGTGGTTGAGTGAATTCATTTTGTGTTAAGCTAATGTGGAATCAAAGTTACACCTGCAGTACAGGACGGGTAGGGCAGAGCTCTACCCTGGGCATAAAGGACAAACACAGGCTGGCTGTAGAGAACACAGCCCCCCCTGGAAAATGGGCCAGACTGTCAACTCCAAAAGGCCACATGCAACAGGACCACCTCAGGCCCTACAAAGCCATCTTTCTCCAGCTGGCTGCTTAAATCCGCTATTGTTTAGTGGAAAGAGCTGCACAATAGCTTGTCATCTCAGGGTTTCGCTCTGCATTGGAGACCTGGTCTGAAGAGATCCTACCCTGGGTGATTTCTTCACAGTTGTTCTCAGCACCAGAGGCAGAAGAAGCAGCATACAGGTCAGAGGTGGACTGGAAAGCTCCTGAAGCCGAGTCACCAAACAGGAGAGACACCTGAGCTGTCCTGCACCGGCAGTCTGATGTCCAAACCACAGAGACAGACAGACCTGGTGCTATTTCCAGGAAGCCTCCTCACTGCAGTCTCCAGAGAAATCACCACGTTGCTCCTTGCTCAGGAGACCTCACCGCTGGTGCCAAGGTTTGCTGGCTCTCAGTGCCTGTTGTTCTCTGGTTACAGATCCCCTCTGAGGCTCTTCAGCAAACCAGGAACCTGAAGAGGCATTGCCGTCCTTTAGCCTTCACTGGCCAACTGCCTGGTGCTCTCCTCTTGCCTTGCAATCAGCTGGTAAGTACCGATCCCAGCTCCATATCCTCCACAACCCTCCCAGGGCAGCCAGACCTGGCCTGTCCGAACAAGTGGAGGAACTATTACAGCAGCAAGTAGTTGCTTTCTCCTGGTGAACCTACTTGTTCCTCAACGCCAACTGCTACAGCTGATCAAGCCCAGGCAAAGTTCTTTATTCAAGCATGAGTTGGAGCCAGAGAAGCAGGAATAACAGAGGCGCCGGTCAGAATAGCTGTTTTGCAAGACTAATTTTAGTGACCTGTATTTACGGCTCTTCCACAGTAGATGGGTGAGAGCGCAGGGTGTTTAGTTTTGCTAACCCCCAGCCAAACACAGCCTCTGATTCTAGTCCAACCCAAAACCTATTGAGCACTTCAAAATCCTCTTTCACCTAAGGGTCCCAAAGCGTTGGATGGGGATGTCTGCTTAATAACACCACCACCTCATATATGTTGGATGAAATACAAGCCACTCGCCACATCAGAGCCCATGACTGGAGCGAGGGCACAGCGTTACTCATGCCCTATAATCCTCTTCCTGTAGCAATCCTCACCGCCATGTAAGCATAGTGTTTTATTTCATCAAGTTCAGGTTTCATCCCTTTCACACATTTTTTACCCCTAAATTATTATTTGCAACAGAATTCAAGTCTTAAGACAGAATATGGGCTAAAGTTTTCCTATTATTTCTTGTTCTCTCGGTGAGAGCTATTGCTACACGCAGCAGTAGCTCTCTCACGAGAGCTGCTCCACGCCAGCTGCTTCCAAGGCAGCCTGGAGAACAAAACCAGAAAGCAGGTCCCAGACCCAGATTGGAGCCCAGTCAAAGCCAAAAAGGAATAGTCTCCAGTTTCAGATTCTGAGCTCAATTTCAAAAAGTGGAAAAAAACAAAGGCAGGGTTGAGGCGAGTGCAATCCAAGTCTCACAGCATCCCTGTTTTACTAACGAGGAACCTACAGCACAAGGTTTAATTCTCTTTCTTGCAAATTTGTTGTCATACCTGATGGTAATGCTTGATAATTACACACGTCAAGTCCATTGTCCAAACCGTGAAAATTAAATTACTTCCTGGGACAATAAGTTCCATAATGAAACACAATTTAAATTAAGATGAAAATAATAGTCTTTTTATGAGATCTCCTTCCCCTTCTGTTTGTGTCACAGAGAGACACGTGGTGGATTAGGAAGAACAGATGATGTGACTTACCCAGTGCTGCTTGGAGCTGGGTGACAGCACCTTGACTTGACCCCTGGAGTCCAAATGCAGTCCCCAGATTTAATCACTAAACCACAGGGGATGTCTGCACCATGAGTGTTTAGTTTACAAGTCAAAACAGAGTCTAACTGCCAGCATGCAAGTGCAACCTGATAGCCATCCACGGCTCTATCAGTACCACTTTGTACATTATTCATCTCGGTCTTGCACAACAGAGTCCTTGAAATCAGAACCCAGAGGCAATTAGGCAGAGAGAGCTCAGCCACAGCGCAGCCAGCGAGGGGTGAAAAGGCGAGGCCGGTAAAACCCAGGTCCCAGCACCCTGCTTTGCTTCCCTCAATTCCTGCCCTCAGGGTGCCTCTCTCGGCTGCCAGCCCAGGCGGATTTGCATGGTCCATAGATGGCTGCTGCTTATTTGCACCTGGCTTTGGGTGGTACCATTAGACCCTGAGCTGCTCTATCATCTCACCCTGCAACAGGAGGCACCCAAGCCAGCACATAAAACACCCACCTGAGCCCCAGTGTCCTTGCAGCACTGGTATTTAAACTCTCAACAGCGATTTTCTCCAAGCTATGCCTTGACCTTTTCACTCCTGGCATCAAAGCTACGTGAGCCTGGAGCACGCCTATGCCATGAAAACCCGTTTTAGAAATGGACACCTGTTAAGATCACCCAGCTACAGATTAAAAAACTCTGTTCTCAAAGCCTGTCACTATGGCAGTCCTGGCATCTCTTATTCAGACGAACAGAGACGTCTCATTTTTTTCCAAAGCCAAAGAGCTGCCTCTCTCCATCCCTTCGCCCTCTGGAGCACATAGCAGTCTGCGGAGGAGCAGAGCCAGTTTGGCTGCCAGGCACTTAAATAACTCCCTGTGCTTGTTCTGAGAAAAACCTTCTCCATCCATCATTCCTTGATGGAGTTGGTATGACTGAAAGATCAAACAGATTTCAGCACCGGGTCTCACCATATAAAAAGCGAAGAAGTGCCCTGCCAGCTTGTCACCTTGCACTTTTATCTATAAAACATTACCTTTCAAGAAGTCCCCACGGGAGGCAAGAAATGTGAGACAGCCGCTTCCCTCACCCACACTGATGCTGTAGATCAAGCACGGCTTTAAACACCTCCTCTCCCCTACCTTTCACTCCTACCCCTTCCAGGGAACATGATCTGCGTAGCTCCACCTGCTGAAAACCACCTGATATCAGATTAAAAATCACATTTGTCTCCCTCTGCAGAGACTGTCAGCATTCGCCATGGCCGAAGGGCATCAGCAGCACTGATAAACCTTCCTTGATGCTCAGCTGCTGTATGTTGCTCTGGCTAGGAGCTGTACCAGCGCAGACCAGGTAAAGCCCTGGTCCGGACTACCATTGCATCCGAACACTGTGAGGTCCCTAGGGCTCGTTATTCATTCTGCTTGTACAGCACAGGGAGACTCTGGTCTCTGACTGCAGTACAGGCTCAGGCAAAAGGGCTTTACGGTCGGGCATCCAGACTGGAAATCCTTTTCTCGTGTTGTAGGGAAGAACCTCTCGATTGTGTTTTCTAGAGCAGAATCCAGACCCCAAAAAATTCTACTAGTACAGCAGAATTTTACAAGCGTTCAGACACAATCAAAGGAATTATTTTGCCCCGGGCAGACTCATTTGGACATGTGTATGGTGCTTCACTTCACTCAAATCCTAAGCTCATCCATACCTTTCCTTGTTGGACTGTCCCTCTTCACAGCACAGCAGCGCACACTGACCCAAGGGACTCCGTGATTTTGTACCACAGACAAGGATTTCCGAGCCTGCCCAAGGTAAATCATGGGTCAAGCTCTTGAGTATCAAGATTTCAAAGACAGAACAGAATTGCTAAACACTTTGCTATGAACGACCATGTTAAGAAGAACTTTCATCATCTGCGAACCTCAATTTTCCTACCTGCAAGAGAAGGATGACACAGCCTCTTGACTCCCTGGGTGTTGCTAGGATTAGACAATGTTTGCTCAACGTTAATGTAGATTTTGGTGTCTTGTGTTATTGCTACTGTCACATTCTAGAAAGGTCAGTGAACACATTCCAGTGAGTCAGAGCCTTCCCACAGCGTTAGCGTCGTCCTCAGAGCTTAGCCAGGCTCTGTATTTGGATAAGGCCCACCGCAATCCCACCCTTAAAAGATCCCAATGTACGTCAGAGTGGCAGCCCTTTCCTGTCACTGCCTCATCTCTATTTTTAGGATAAGGAACACTTGGAAGATGATGCTGAAATTGAAGCAGGGAAAGAAAATCAACTCAAACCACTGAGCATTAGAGAACGTCTAGCCAGAGTCAGAAGGCAGGGAGAGAAGAGATGTGGACAGAGACGTGTTCAGGTAGAAATTTAACTGAACATAGGGAAAAGAGAGTCTCCCACTACTTCTTCTCCAGCTAGAAACCTTCAGTGAGAACCTCTTGCCAGCCCAGCACCTCGTGTAAAACAGCAGTCATATTACCAAACCTCTTTCATAAAGCACTTGGAAATATTGAGGACCTTATACAGTCTCCAAAAAAAATACAGACTTTTTCTGGGAAAAGCATTCATTGACACTACAATTCTTACCTGGAAACCTCTTGCACTCCATGAACTCAAGGCAGGGCTGCAACACCAATTCCTAGCTCCCTGTCCCCTGGCTGGAGACATTATATTTCTTGGCTCTCCAGCCAACTGCGAGGTATGCTGCCCCGGGATCAGAAAGCCACGCTAACCAGCCATATCCCAAATTCTCTAGGCTCTCTGCCATGGAGCTGCGAGCCCAAAGTCCTGAGAATGCTGACTTTAAACCAACAATGCACAAATCAAACTGCGGGTGGGTTACGCAAAATGTCAACACACCGAAAGAAGAGCAAGGCCAGGCAAAGCTCTTGTTGGGGACTTTCTTCTCTCCTCGCCCCTTGGCCTTAAGTACTCCATGTCTGCATCCCTTACCTCTCCCTTTGAACACACCCACCACATCTCCACTACCTCCCCTACCACAATAGCTTTAGCACCCTGAGTTACTCACTTCAAACACCCCATATCCTCCAGCTCACACCACCGCTCCCCAAATCCCTACCTTCCCTCTTCCTGTAATCCCCCCAATCCTTATCTCTCCCACACCCTCACCTTCCCACCACACCACTTCCACCGCTGATCAACACTGCCCAAACCAACGCTTTTTGAAAGTTCTTCTCAGCTACAAATTTTCAGTACTTTCAGCTCGTGGCAGCTGATTCAAGACGCCCCACTGCTGGCTGACCACCACCCCCCCCCATGCTGGTCAGGGGAGCAGCGTGAATACATGACAAGGTGCCAGTTCTGTGCCCAGGGCACAGGAGGGCGTTGAGACAAAAGAACAACACGCTCATCAGCACTACACAACAGGCAACAAGACGTTGCACCGTGTAGTGTGTGTTGCAGGGTCTGCGCTCCACTTGGAGCTTCCAGACAGCTGTTCAAGGAAATTGCCATCAATGTCAGCCCCACCACCGCTATTAGACATCTCATCCATGTCTGGGCCCAGCTTGAACCCATTTAACTTGTAAGGGATAATGAGATAACAGCATGACATGTTGCAGCTGAAGGTTATTTAAACACCCATCTGGTACCTGTTATGCAGCATACATCCTATTGTTGTATAGGAAATATATGCCACCTCCCTCCCACATGGAAAGGAGAAGATCTATAGATGTGTCCCATGTTACTCCTTCTTTTTGCATAGATGAGGTAATTCTTCTTCTCTGTGTTGTTTCTAGCATATCACTTTGCATTTCCTATTTGCATTTTGGGAGATGCAGTTCCTTCCAGGCTGGTGAGACCTTGTGAAATGACACAAGACCACAATGAAAAAATTTAATAGGGACACCTCCTCACCTCATGCACTTCAGTCAGAAGGGGCTCCACAACAGCTGGGTTTGAAAGCGTGGGCCATAAACTGTGAAACTGATTCACCCTTTGTAGGACACAACTTGGCACTACACTTTATGCTGGAGAGATTCAGGGATGACAATCCGTTTTAGTATTCATGGGACCACACTCAGTTCCCACAGAGGAACGGTGAAACATCTGCCGGTCTGTGAGGTGAGCAACGCAGCCTGCTTGCACCTTTAATTCAGATGTACAGCCAAGAATATCTACATATCCCAACTAAACAGCCTCGTTTCTTTATTCAAACTCTCCATCTTCCTTTACAACATGACTTTGGCCATCCTTGGTCCCCTGCTCAAATCGCCTGTGAAGCTCTTGCCCTCTGCGGAGCCTGAGCAGCCAGGAGGGCTGGGTTGCGCGGTATCCCCCACAATCACGTTTCATAAGTGGTCAGCTCTGTAGATGTGTACTCTCCTGTTTCCCTCAGGCATGACTCAGTTTCCTGCAAAAGTTGTTCTAAACCTTGCAAATCCTGGGCTAAAACCTTTGTCTGACACCCCATCTAGCGTTCAGCACAGACAAATGCAGAGCGCTGCTGCATCAAGGACACAGAGTTGACTGGAGAATTCCCAGCATCTTCCCAGCGATATTAAACCACCTTTGTACAAACATCACTTAAGCTGACTTCAAGAGAGCTCTGACAGGGTCCAGGCAACACGTAAACCTGGATATCATAGAATTATAGAACGGTTTAGGTTGGAAGGGACGTTGAAGGTCAATGCCATTTCCAGTTCCTTCCTCTGGCCTCTGTGCAGCCTCCGGGTCTCCCAATGGAGAGACTGCAGCCGGGAAGCCCAGCAAGCCCCGCTCCTCAGGTGTCAGCTCCTCGGCAGCCCAAACCCTGTGCTTTGAGGACACCCCTCTGTAGGTGAGTCATCTGGGCAAACTACCTGGGAATAACAAGCCAAGAGTCTAAGCTGTGCCCACCTCAAGACTCAACGGCAGCTAACAGCGAGGACTCTCTCTCAAAACAGGGAACAACGGGGCTTCCCGGGTGCTCAGCAGTCGGCAGCACGGAGTGCTTGTTTCAAGTGAGACACTGAATCTTGAGCATGTATTTTGAATACTAAGTGATGCTGCTCAGTGTTCTTCCAATGAGATTTTAAAAATAAAATGAGAATTACTTAAAAGTGCTTTTTACATTTTTTTTCATAAAAAAAAAAAGCGCGTTTGAAGCATTTGCTGAGTGTTTCAGTGTCTGTCCTTCCCCTTCGTAAACACACTTCTTTGGGGTGTGTGTGTGGGAGGGGGGGGGGCGTGTCATGAAGTTGTCAGGACAAAATAGCTGCACTGAGAACTTGGTTTTAATAAAGCAGTTTTATGACTTGTTCAGTCCTGTGAGTTGAGGAGCTCCAGCCACTGCTACGGAAACCTACAGAAATTTCTGCGATGTCACGTGCACAACCCACTCTGAACCGAGCCCGAAACAAGCATCGCTGTGTTCTTGGTTAATCACCAGACCAAGCAGCACCTTGGTTAAGACACGATGAGGTTCCAGTCCTGCCCCCCTCAGAGCTGGGATTGTTCTGATGAAACTCTCACACTACCCACGCGGGGATACCCTGCTCACAACACTTTCAGTTCTCAAGTGTCACGTCGGTTAACTCATTAACAACTCCAGCTTACAGGACACTTGGCTTCCATCCTCTTGAAGAGCCTCAGCCCTCACGCTCCAGGAAGTTACTCTGCAGCTTCGGTTTTACTTTCCTTTCCTGCTGAGCCGGGCTGGCTTTCAGTTCACCATGAAGCTTATGAATGCTGCTGTATTCTTTATTCTTGTGCCCACTTTGACGCCAGCTTTCGACCCTCTCAGCACTTCGATCTTCATGGGCGGTGCTGCCGTCACTTGGCAGCTCCTCTCCCCTCACTCCTGGCTCAAGTGTAGTCTCCTGGAGTGCTGCAATATGAAGGACACGCTGAACTTATCAGGTAAGGCAGTGGCAAGGGAACCTTGAGCCAAGCTGCCAGGGAGACCAGCTGATGGTCCCTCCCAGGGTGGTGAGGGCTTCCTTTTTAATGCCAGCCTCCTTTGGGGTGGTTGTGGAAAGGTAAGAGTTACTGCCCAGAGTGGCTCTAGAAGGCAAAGGCTGTACTAACCTAACATTGCTTCTCCCACAAGTGGTCATGTGCCCTCCTTCTCATGGCAGTGCTGCAGCATTTTCCTTGCTGGTGTCTTGGTTTATATTGGCAGAAGCAGGCAAAATTCTGGAGGTGAATTCAAGGCTAAGAGCTAAAGAAATGATCCCACATCTTCTTGAGATGGACACCCCAGTGGTATCCCGCACCCCAGTTGGTGGTTGCCTGTAATACATGTCAAATGAGTAGCAATTAGTGGTAGGTCTAGACTCAAAGCATGCTGCTCCACTTCCCTGAGACAAGCAGGCTGGCAGTCCTCAGTGACCGGGGAAGAAAGAGTTGTTTCACCCTGCCTGCAGGGAACCAGTGCATGGTCTGAAAAAGAGCTTATGCAACCTTTTAACCATAAAGTCCCGATCCTGCCACTTGGAAATGCCCCTTCCCTTTGTCATGGGATTACAAATATTGCTTCATTTCAGTGCTAGGCCACAGGTTTCAAAATAAATCCTCAACTGTTAGAGACCTGTGTGCCTCCAGGTACTTCAGTATGTCCCTTCCTACCAGCTCTGGATCTGCTGCTTACACAGGCTGTTTGCTGTACTTTACCCACAGAAACAGCAGTCGTGGTACTTTTTTAAGAGAACTTTCTATAGCAACAGAAGCACATTTTTCTATAAATGTGAGGGTGCCACAAAAACAGTTAACGAGAATTTTGCACATGCAGTGAACAAGCCTCTGCAAATACATTAGATCCCATCCCGGGACTTTATAGGAGGCAGCCACCACAATACCACTGGGACTCCTGCCTCTCTCATACAAACTGCTTGGTTCCCATAAATGCCATCAAGAGTCTGACTCACGAGTCTGCTCCTCAGTTGGATATGACCTGCTGATTCACAATCTTGTCATGGCCAGAGGGCAGCGAACATTCGTTCTCCCTGATGGTCATTCAGCTGCAACCAAAAGTAAAAAGGGAAGAATAATATGGCATTTTCTGACTCTTCTCTCCCCTTATTCCTTCAGTTATAAAGATGGATTTGGACCGAAAAGTCTTTGGCCAGCATCTTGCTATCCAGATAGTTCTGAGAGCTCTGAGCGCAAATATGCACTTTGAACGGCCCAGGAAGCCCCTGGTGATGTCCTTCCACGGCTGGACTGGAACAGGCAAATCGTTTGTCAGCAGCATCATTGCAGAGAACCTCTATCAGCTTAATATACCAAGACGGAGGTTTGTGCACCACTTCAGCACAGTACTGCATTTCCCACACCTTTCACACGTCCACCTCTATAAGGTACTTCCAGCTTTACCTCACTTTCTCCAATTCATCTGCAATTGTGAGTGCAAATCCCAGATAATTTTGCCTCTTCTTACAGGAGCAGCTGCAGAACTGGATTCGGGGCAATGTCAGTGCCTGTCCAAGGTCCCTTTTTATCTTCTCTGAAATGGATCAGATGCCACATGGCCTGATAGACTCTATCATGCCATTCCTTGGCTACCATGAAGAGATTAATGGTGTTTATTATGGCAAGGCGATCTTCATCTTTCTGAAGTAAGGAAAGCCAAAGGCCAAAAGGGAATTACAGTCCCACAGAATCAGAAGGGACAAAGGGAGTAAAAGCTGCTGATAGGTTTGTAGTTGACTGCAGCGTGGCTGAGCAGCTCAAGGTCCCTTGCTGTCTGTCTTTACAGCATGTTGCCAATGAACGTGCCCAGCCATCACGTCAGACAGATCTCACCCTATAAAGAGAAGTGAGCGGTCCCGGGGCTGAAAAGGCTCCCATTCCTCAAGCGAATGGGAAACGGCCAAGTATCTATGGTGGCTTCCAAACGTGCTGGAGATGCCACTTCCACAGTGGTCAGTAAATATGTTTTCTCCAGCTCTATAACCCCACTGTTAGGCAGAAAATTCTTTGAGATGGGTGGGACTCCCCTAGGGAGGTCCTGAGAGGCAGAGAGGGGGAAACTCACCTATTGAAGACCACGTGCATACACAGCTCATGGGAGCACAATTCCTCCAGCTATTATTCCTGGGAAATCCCTTTGCTGAGGGTCACCCCAGCTCTGTTCACATCACATGACTGAAGCAAGCCCAAACCCCAAGCTTTGGGCTGGTGTACCTCTCAACTAGCCTTTACATTCAAACGCATGGCCAACTACTTATTTCAGCTTAAGACAGCAATTACCACCATGAGTAGCTGCTTGTTAGTGAGCCTCTCGGTAACCCCTGGCAGTGAGACCAGTCCCCCTGCTCTGCTGCAATGACAAATGCAGTAGTTCGAGTCACTGTGCCAGAGGAGAGCTCATCCCATCAGAGACTGCTGTCATTTGGGAGATAGTGTGGTCCTCGGCACTTCCCATCTCTGGGCAACACGCACCTGTAGGGACATGTCACCTCCACTCCAGTGCAGATTCACACAGAGTGACTTAAACCGCTGCCTAGAGCTGAGCAGTAAAGATGGCAAAGATACAGCTCTAATGAGCCAGCGAATCTCTTTCCTAACAGCAATGCGGGTGGAGATAAGGTAACAGAGATTGCCCTCGATTACTGGAGAAGGCTGAAGAGAAGAGAAGACATTCCTGTGAAGGAGCTCCAGTCTCTGCTCGCAGAGGAAATTTTCAGGAACAGAAACAGTGAGTACCTCTGGGCTCAGGGCTCAGTCCCAGGACTGCTGATGTTTTCTGCAAAAATGATCCATGAAGCGCCCAGCGACACACTGGCCTCTGCAGCACTCCGATGGTAAAGCTCCCATTCTCTCCTCTAGGTGGTTTCTTTCACAGTCAACTGATCCAGAAGAACTTGATTGACTATTTCGTCCCTTTCCTTCCTCTTGAATATAAACATGTGAGAAAGTGCGTCCGGGAGGAGCTGCGCTTGCAAGGGCATCCCGAGGACGAAGACCTCATGACAGAGATTGCCTCGACAATGAATGACTACCCCAGCGAAGAAAGACTCTACTCCAGCAAAGGCTGCAAGTCCGTAGCCTCCAGAGTGACCCTGAGCATCTAGGCACTACAAGGCCAAATGCTTCGCCTTCTTGTTACAAGACCACAGCAGATGGAAGAACCGGTAACTCCCTTTCGCCTCCTCTGCAACCCTTCCGTGGAGGGATTCAGGCTGTCCCGTATCAGAGGCACCTTTTGTAGAGCTCTTGGGTGAATAAACACATAGGCCACCGCAACAGCCGTGGTATAGAGTACGCAGAAGGGGGACACACGTGGGTGATGAGGTTTGCTCTCCTTGCCACAGAAACATTCCCAAACAAAGTATTTTAAAGAGGAAAATCCCCCACTTTTGTGGCAAGAGTGTTTGCACCTTAAGTCCTAGCGTTGCCCTAATTAATGAAATCTATTAATAAAAACCATTCAAAATCTATTAATAAAAAGCATTCTGAGCCTGGTCTGTACTGGCGGTCACCTGTGTACCTCCCAGACATCACCCATCAGATCTGCAGCGCTGCTCCTGCTTTAGAGCTGCGCAAACCCAACCACGAAGGGCTCCCACGGGGACGGCCGTGTGCCGGTGCCACGGACGGGCAAACGGAACGGATGCAGAAAACCCCTCCGCATCCCCACACCGCGTCCCCGCGCCATCTCTCCCGCGGGCTGCGGGCAGCTCCTCCGTGGGCTGCTCGGCTCAACGCGGCCACCGCCGGTGGTGCACTCCCGGCCGCGGCGGGGATGGAAGGAGGGTCATGCTCGTTGCGCGGGATGGGGAGCGGCGTTCGCGCCGGGGTGTCGCTGGCAAACCCGGTGGGGCGGAGGGTCGGGTCGGGGATGGAAGACGGGGCCCGGGTCGCTCGGAGGGGCGACGGCAGGGCCGGGGCCCAGCTCACTCTGAGGGGAGCGAGGGCCTGAGGCGATGGAGGCGGTGAGGACGCCCTCAGCCTCCCCTGCGCCGCTCCCCCTCGCTGCCCGGGGCTGCTAATGCCGTCACTCAGCGCCCTTAACGTCATCCCCTCCCCCTGTGCGTCACGGCCCGCCGACGTCATCAGCAGGGCAGGCAAATCCCGTGCTTGCCCTTCACAAAGATGGCGGCGGCGGCGACGGGCGGGGCGGGGGTTTGTCCGCCGGCGGCGGGCGGAAGCGGGTTCGGGCGCGGAGCCGCCATGCTGCGGGCGGCGGGGCTGCTCTGGCTGCTGCTGCCGGGGCTGGCGGCGCTGGAGCCGCTCAGCGTGAGCCTGGCCATCGGCGTCGCCTGGGCCCTCACCGGTTACCTGTCCCACCCCAACTTCTACTGCAGCTACGTGGAGTGCTGCCCCAGCGCCGGGTACCGCATCAACGCCACCGGTACGGCGGGGGCGGGCGGCGGCGGGCCACGCCGGACCCCCAGTCCTGCCCCGAAGCTCGGCCGGTAACCGGTCACTGCCCGGGGCAGCCCCCGGTGTGCCTGGCAGTGGCCGTGCCGTGCGGAGACCCATGCCCGGCGGTGGCCATGCCGCTTGCCCGGTGCCCAGCACCCATGGGTGGCCATGCCGAGCTCGCCTGGTGTGTGGCTGGTGACCGGCACCCATGGGTGGCCATGCCGAGCTCGCCTGGTGTGTGGCTGGTGACCGGCACCCATGGGTGGCCATGCCGAGCTCTCCTGGTGCGTAGCCAGTGACCGGCACCCGTTGGTGGCCACGCGATGCTGAGCTCTCCCTCTCCCCGCAGCGCTGAAGGCGCAGCTGGACGCCAAGCTCTTCGGGCAGCACCTGGCCAAGGATGTGGTGCTGAAGGCGGTGATGGGCTTCAGCAACAACCCCAGCCCCAAGAAACCACTGACGCTCTCCCTCCACGGCTGGGCCGGCACCGGCAAGAACTTCCTCAGCCACATCCTGGCGGAACACGTCCACCCTGCCGGCCTGCGCAGCAAGTATGTCCATCTCTTCCTGGCCACCCTGCACTTCCCCCACCGAGACCTTCTCAAGCTCTACAAGGTGAGGAGGGACACGAGGTAATCCAGTTACCGCGAGTCCCTAAACCTCCTACTACGGGAGTTTGGCTGTTGGTGCTGCACAAGTCCCCCAGATCCCTGACAAGTGGCGGTGTCCAGCTGGGTATTTCCAATGCTGGTGCTCAGGAGAGATGGAGGGGGAAATGCATTCAGAAAGTGAAACAGAAAGGCACTGAAATGCTAAGAAATCTGAAGCGAGAGTAATTTCCTCATGCTGTCCTCTCGCTTATGCCATCTGCTGATCCCTGCGGTTCTTGCTGTTAGGAAAGAATCCCATCGTTAAAGCTGCGCACGGTGGTTGGCTGGGATGGAGGGAGGCGCTTTCTCCATAGCGGCACCTGTGGCGCCGTGTTTTGCATTTGTGGCTAAAACAGCGTTGATAACGCACCAGTGTTTTGGCTGTTACCGAACAGTGCTTGCACAGCCTCAAAACTTGCTTTTTTTCCCCCACTCACAGCGAGCAGGCTGGGGTGGGCAAGAGATTGGGAGGGGACACAGCTGGGACAGCTGACCCCAGTCGGCCACAGGGATATTCCGTACCATATGCTGTTATGCTCAGCAATACAAACTGGGGTAGAAGAAGGAAAAACTGGGGGGTGTTGGCTTCCAAGGTGGTGGTTGTTCTAACACTGGCTGGGCAGGGGTCTGCCTGTATCGGGGGTGGGGGGGAGTGATTCCCTTTGCTTGTATTTTTCCTCTTGCTATCACCTACCAGAATGTCTGTGAGTTTTCTCACTTTTTATTTTTCCTCCTCTCTTGCCCTTCCTGCTGGGCTGCTGGCCGGGTCAACCCACCATGCACTCCGCTATGAAAAAGCGTAGCCCACATGAGAGATTTTCCAAGTGACTTCATTGCTCGACACTGCATTTCTGATCTTCATGTTTGATGGTACCCAAAACTAATAGATGTGGTTTCTGTATAAAAAAGGAAACACTGATTTCTTTAAAACAAACAAAAAAGCAGCTTTCTCTTCTTCAAGGTTTCCCATCTCATCCTGGGTTTTGTGCCTTTTCCATACATTAAGCAGAAAGAATGAGAAAGTCTCATTTGTGAGCGGGAAGAGAATTCACATTTAAATTCGATGTCACATGTTAAAGGGATCAGTTGCAGAGCTTATAGTCCTCTCTTTAAGAAAAAGTGTAACCAGTGAGTGTGTGACGCTGACATCTGAAAGGCTGTCCCTAGAGGCTGTCACATACAAATGTTTTGCAGTACATCCCCAAGAGACCTAGTTTTTCCATGGTTTTCAACCTCTTGTTCCAGGAACAACTACAGAACTGGATTCGGGGCAATGTCAGTGCATGTGCCCACTCTGTCTTCATTTTCGATGAGATGGACAAAATGCATCCAGGTCTCATCGATGCCATCAAGCCATTCTTAGACTATTACGAGGAGGTTGATAAGGTGTCCTACAGGAAAGCCATCTTCATCTTCCTCAGGTCTGTAGCACTTACTTCGCTCATTTTGAGATACTGATACAAATCGGTGTTTATGATGATAATGATGTTCCTATGGGACCTCATTCAAAGAACAGCAAAAGAACCGCTCTGGAGCAAAGACCCTCTCTGTGAAGACAGAGGGGAGCACTAGGAGCTCTCGCGTGGCCTGTGGCTGTAGTGGAGCAGGTCTGACGTGGTGCTGCAGCCCACTGCAGCGTGCTGAGCTCACGAGCCTGGCGCAGAGCAGCGGTCGTATGGGAGTTCACATTCTGGGGAAGTTCTCCGCAATGGATGCGCCATGTACTGTGTCTGGCTGGGATGGAGTTAATTGTCTTCATAGCAGCCGGTTTAATGCTGTGTTTTGGATTTGGGGCTAAAACAGTGTTGATAACGCACCAGTGTTTTGGTTGTTGCTGGATGGTGCTCGCAAAGCCTCAAGGCCTATCTCTTCTTCCCGTGCTGCCCCAGTGAGTAGGCTGGGGTGGGCAAGAGGATGGGAGGGGACACAGCTGGGACAGCTGACCCGAACTGGAATATTTCATACCATGTAATGTCATGCTCAGCAATAAAAACTGGGGTAGAGAAAGAAGCGGGGTTTCAGCTTCCAAGGTGATGGTTCTTCAGCGACTGCCTGGGCATTGGCCTTACTCTTGGGGTGGAGAGTGATTTCCTTACCCTTTCTTGGGGTTTGTTTCTCCTCTTTTCATTGCCTGTTAAACTGTCTTTATCTTGACCCCACAAGTCTTCTCACTTCTCACTTGTTCTTTTTATTTTCTCCTTCCATCCCTCTGAGGTGGGAGGGAGTAAGCAAGCAGCTGTGTAGGTACTTGGCTGCCGGCCGGGGTCAACCCACCACACGCTGATGGCTGTTTAAAGAACTGAAGAGTTTCCTTAAATTTTGGCTTATGGGTTTCTGTTTTGGTAATTTGTTTGATATCAAGAAGATGAGCAATACCTGTAACTGGCTAAAAAAGAAAATCTGGTTCAGTTGTGTCTGTATTCACTGCTGTACATTTTTCTTTTATCGACAGCAATGCAGGTGGTGACTTAATTAATAAAGCAGCTCTTGACTTCTGGACAAGTGGAAAGCGCAGGGAAGAGATTCAGCTGAAAGACCTGGAGCCCATGCTCTCTGTAGGAGTCTTCAATAACAAGAATAGTAAGTTACTTCCCCCAGAAAATGGGAAATTCCTTTTACTTCATAACACAGGGTTCATCTCTTGACGCTGCCCCGCTCTTCCCTGTCCCCCAACTCCTCCAGGCGGACTGTGGCACAGCAGCCTCATCGACAGGAACCTCATTGACTACTTTGTCCCCTTCCTGCCCCTGGAGCACAAGCACGTGAAGATGTGCGTCAGGGCTGAGATGACAGCCCGTGGCTACGCTGTCAATGAGAAGATTGTTCAAGCAGTCGCTGATGAGATGACGTTCTTCCCAAAAGAGCAGAAAATCTACTCTGATAAAGGCTGCAAGACTGTACAGGCCAAGCTGGATATTCACGAAGACTTTGCAATGAGATACACAAAAACCAAGGGTTGATTACCTTTCAGGTCTCCAAGGCACTTTCAGAGCTTTTGGAAATCTGTGTATTTGCACTTCAGCTTTTTTACTGTTGCAGGGAGTATGGTGAAAATACCAGAATGAGCAGTGTGAGCTTTTTAACTTTTTTTTTTTTTTTAACTTTACATCCCACTGTTTATCTCTGAACTGGGTGGTATCCAAATGTTGCCCCCTTTATTTTTCTTTTAACCTATAGAGAATTTCTGATCGTGACATATATATAGCACTGGATACAGCCTTTTCTGCTTTGTTGTTCCAAGTGCTGGGATTATTAAGTATTTAATTCCTCTTTCCACAAAAACTAGGCTAGCACAAAGGAGAACAGAGGAATTCCTCCAGGCAGTTATATTCCCTTCCTTGTACACGGTCTTACTCGTGGGGCAGTGAAATTAAGGGATGTGTGGTGTCTTCAGGACTGTGATAGTGTCTACAAGGGTGAATACCTTGATGCATCAGGAAGAGGATGGTATGGTGGAAGGCTTCCTCTCCTTCACAGCAGATTGATGATGACATGGCTTCTAGAGACGAGCGTCAGCTATTCAGAGGCAGAAGGGCATGATTATAGTTTTATGTCTGAGCTGTGGCATCATATCACATCTCCTGTTACAGCAATATGGAAAGCCATGATAAGGTCAAAGAAATCTGTTACTATGCAGTAGAGAAGGATCGGGGGGAAGTAACTGCTTGCCCCTCTGCTTCTTTGGGAAAAAGAAATTGTAAAAGAAACTTTATATTCTTCTAACTAAGGGGGCTAAGTGAATTTTTGTGGTAACTGCAGGCTGTTCACCTTCCTAAGCAGAGGGACCCAAATGAGGGATCTGACTGTTAAACACATTAGGCCAGTCTCCTGTTCTTAATTAGAAAAATCTCTCATGAGGATTTGACTCTTGCAGCTTGTCAGGTTAGTCTGCATGCAGGCTCCTGGGCCCAAAGGCTGCAATATCTTTAGTAGTCCCTACCAGCTGCACTCCCACCCAGCCTAGGAGTGGCTAATGCTGCTCTCACCTTGCTTGGAAGACACTTTCATGGCAGAAATTATTTTTAATAGTGTATTTTTATACTGAAGTGTAAGCAAGAGCAATACAAAGCTCTTCCTGCTAAGCCACAGAGAAGAGAGTATGGGAAATGGGAGCAATCAACAATCCCATGCCTCACTAGATAAGTATGTTTTATAGTAGCTTTTAACATTAAAGAATGTCTGTGTGGAAGGGTGAGTGATGAGTTAGGAAGCTGGGAAAGATTGATTTAACCTTCACCCACTTGGTAAGGCTGGGGTTTAAAACTCTGTTCAAGCTTTAACTCTTTCATCATCAAATATTGTAGTGCAAGACAGAAGTGCCTATCACTTGGTTGATTGTAGTGTGTTTTTTAAAGTCACAAGAGGGATTGGGCTATTTCTGTGCTGCAGCATCTACTCCCTCATTTGTACCAAAACTTGCTTTAAGATGTGATGCAAAACTTACAGGTCTCAACACTATTATGTTAATTCAAATTACAACAGAAAGCATAGCGTTTACACTCCGAACTAAAAGTGCCAACTGCCTTTTACAACCCCACGTGGAATTTGTCAAATGTTGGCAAACTGTTCACACTGTTGCAATCTCCAGAGCCAAACGCTAGCTAGCCATTAACCTTGGGACATTGGACTGTTCCTTTTCATGTATAATGTTTTGCCTATTAACTGACTTACTCATAGGTGTAAATGCCGCATCCAGTTTCAGGTACTCCAAATACAAAATACTCGTGCAATTTCAAACTACTAAATATTACTACTGTACTGCACTTGGAATAAATCTTAAGTCACTTTTCTCTCTTGGTTTAATCATTTTCAGCTATAGGAGCGTACTGGTTTAATCATTTTCAGCTATAGGAGCATACTGGTTTATGCAGTTTTCAACCAGCTGCACTGCAGCTTTCTGTTATGCTTCTGTTATTCTTAAAAGTTTTTTTATAACAATAGATAATGATTAAATATCCTGTTGATATTAAAGCATGTTGAGTCATCCAACAGCACAATAAGACATTCAACAGTTAAATATGGCTCAGTAGAAACAAACACCTGTGATAAAGGCTTAAAGTCTCTGCCTGCTCTGCTTCACTTATTAACAGATATCTCCTACCATACCGCCAGGCACTGCAGGACAAGTAAGCCTCAGGTAGCTTGTTTAACCATTCCTCCTCTCTGTGCTGTGTCTGGAAAGCTGTTATTCAGGGCGGCTCTTCACCTCTCCTCTAGCTGGCAAAGGCACAGTACTACAGGCTTTCATTTATCTCCGTGGGCCAGAGCATCTGCAGCCTCTCTAGCACTGAAAAAAAACAGTATGTAAACAACAGCCTAATTCAAGCGAGATACAGCTGCTGGCAACAACTTGCACCCCACTGAACAGTCAGTTGTTCACACTGTCGTGACCCAGGTGTTGTGCTGTGACAATGCGCAAGGAAACTCATTATGGAGCATATATGGGAAGCGTAAGCTGTCTTGTTCATCAGGACTTTGCACTATGCCTGCACCGCTCTGCACGCACGACAGCTTGGCTGTTTGGCCCCGGGCGTCAGGCGGATGAGTCTCTAGGGCCCGGCTGCCTCTTCCTAGCAAAAGCAGCAATTAATACATTGCTGTATTTTAATCATGGTCTGTAATTTTATGAGCACAGCATGAGATCTTGGACTGTTCACTGCAAAAGAAGGTAGAATTAAAGTAGCAGTTGTTTGTACTGGACTTTGGTAAGAACAAACAAAATTCAGTCTCACCAACTGTTCAGCTACTCTCACCCGACCAACGGACTGTACCTCTAGAGATCAGATCTTTCCCCCCATTTGACATTTTCTTTTAAGTTGTCTGATATAGTTTCAAGTGTCCTATTAAGAAGAGAAATGGCCAAAGTCACAGCACGGAAGACAGCGAGGGTCTCAGCTTTGAAATAATAACAGGAATAACGACAGGATCAAAGCTGGATGTGATTTCAGGCACACACATTTCCTTTACCCAGATGCGGGAGATGCTCCTAGCCAGGTCTGCTGTTTTCAAGGACAGAAGACGGATTAAACAGAGGCAGTCTCAACCCTTTGAACATCATTTCTACACCCTCTAGAGGAAGCTTCCATCCACTCGCCATCCAGGGCTATGATATAATTAAAGACTTGCTACCAATGTATGTCAAGTGCTAGTATCAATGCTGCAATATCTGCACATAAAGCAGAATTAGGAGTGTACTTGATGGAAAAGCCACAATACTGCCTGGCTGAACTGTTTCTTTTGATGAGAAGGTACCAGACAGTAGTAAAAGTTTATTGTTTTCACGTCTGCTTTTTTCCATGAGCCAGTCATTTGCTATGATCAAGAGGTCAAAGAAACAGATAGATACCTGAGTTCAAAGCACTCATATGCTGACAAATACTAGGACCGATAATTTGCACATTATACAACTTCAGAACAGAACTGGACAGCTGAAGTTTTACTGACCCTTTTCTTCCCCTTGCAGAGAAAACTTCAAGATGCTGCCACTAAAAACGTGGGTGGCTTCAGTCAGAGCCTGCGGGGTGTTCAGTCAGTGGTACCACAGTGGGAGGAGACAAGAAGCAGGGTTTTAACTAGTCTCTAGAAGACAAGGTCATCCTTATGATACTGTTGAGCACATACACGTCTAGAAAGTCCGCCTCTACAAAATCTGTGCATGTGTAATTAGTACCGATGGTCTAGAAGCGCAGTTCCCACTTCAAACTTCATTTCATAGAATCATAGAATTGTTAAGGTTGGAAGGGACCTTAAGATCATCGAGTCCAACCATTAACCTAACCTGACAAAACCACTTCTAAACCATATCCCCAAGTACCACATCCCTTTCACCAGGTAGCAAAGAATCACATCTCCTCCCCATTTCTATTCCCTTTGAACTCAAGAAGGGAGATAACCTGTATTCAAGCACAGCTGAACACTTCAGGCAGAAATGTAGTAGGCTCTTCTGCAACAAGTAGTAAGTTTGTGCAAAATTAACATCAAATCACTCAATGCAAAAAACACCAAAAGTTAGCTAAGATACATTTCTGATGAGAAAAGTTTATTTTTTAATAGAAACTGGGGTGAAAAAAAGCCTCTGCAGTGCTCACATTTAGAAACAAGTCTGGCACTCTGCGCAGTAACTTCAGTTGACACATTTCACTTTTTTTTTTTTCAAATGCCCTCAGCTCTGTCTTCATCCCTGCTTCAAAGGCATACAGTATTGCGAGAACAGGAAAAAGGGAAAACCCTGCAAGCTGGCCCCCTGAATTCTACATGTAGGTGAAGAGGAAAAACCTCTTTTCCATTTCCTTGGTGTAAAATTTAACCTGTACATGTTTCCCATTGAGTTACACCCTTTCCACGAAGCTGACTCACCAGTCAGAAAGCACACTTTCTCCCTCCTGAGATCCCTGCTGGGAAAGCGTGCTGTGGGTAACTTTATACATAAAAAAAAAAATATAGGAACCTACTACGCTCATCTGGCAGTCAAGGATTTTAACTCACTTCCTTGTGATATTAAGTCCGCCCTCTGAACACTATTCACACCAAAGAGTTTCATATTCTTACTTTGACATGCAGGAGGCCAATTTATACCACTGTTTTGAGAAAGACAATGGTACTGCATGACGTTGGATAGAAGACTTGATTTTTTTAAATACAGAGTCACCTCCTTATCTTTACTAGAACCAAGCTGTTCAAGGAGAAAAGACACATATCCTACTTTTATTGCAGTTATAGGAATATTCCCACACAAGCCAAATGAAGGCTTTCCTAGACATAGGAACTTTGATTAAAATTCTCAGTATTGTCTAGAGATCATCCACATCAAACCCAAATCCCATTAAAATTCAGTCACAGTCTCAGTCCTTCTATACATGCCAACAGTCTGCCAAACGGTTTTGATGATCAGCACACGATCTGAGAGGAATCTTTGGCGCTGTCAGACACAGACCTCCACATTCACAACGCAGTTCTTTCTTACCTTGGCAACACAAGGAGAGCCGTGACTAGTGACAGAACAAAACCGCAGAGGCACTGCCGCTTATTTACACACCAGTTAAAAAACAATGTTCCTTTCTTTAAAAAGTGCTTAAAAATGAAATGTCCCGGGTTCTCCACTTTGTAATTAAGTTAAATTTGCTTCTTTGCAGGTTGTAGCAATAAAGCATTAGAAGTCATAGTAATAATCCAGCTTTGCATCCACAGTTTTACACCCTTTATCTGAATAAATTCTCTCCTCTTTGGGGAAGTAGGTCATTTCGTCGGCTATTTTGGTTAAAATGTCTTCGTCCACAGCATAGCCACGTGATTCAATCTCCACCCTGACACACATTTTCACATGTTTGTATTCCAGAGGCAGGAAGGGAACAAAGTAGTCAATGAGATTTCTATCAATCAAGGTGCTGTGCCAAAATCCACCTACAAAGGGAAAGAGAAGAGGTTTGTTTCTACTCTAGTTCAACACCACTGTGGGTTGAATGTGAGCAAGAGGCATATCGTAGCCCTACGATACCAGTAAGAATTTACCTGGATTTTTAGGAGGCTATAATGCACAGGTAAGCCCAAATACAAGCCCCTTCTCATGGTACTTTGTGCATAAAGTTTTGGACAGACACATAAATGTGGTCCATTGGAGCTGAATGAATGAATTCTGACCAAAGGCATTTAAGCCTTGCTCACCAGGTGCTAGTCTCATACCTTCCCCTCTCTCACCTAGAGAAGAACAGGTTTTCTCTCTTACCAGCTCTCCCAGACCAGCTTGTCTTGCTCCTTTTTTTCAGAGATTGCACCTAACCTTTTAAAAAATGCAGTAAGGTTGCTTCCGATGCTAATTTTAGACCATAATTATTTCAAAACCCCTTTTCACCAGAAGTCCTGTGTGAGGAAACCTGGGAAACACTGGACTGCCCGCACCAGGGCTGGCATGTCAGCTTGTTCCTCATAAATAGCTCCTAAATAACTGCCTGAAGGCTTTTAACAGACTGAGCAAGAAAGACTCAGTGGGTTGGGGTCCAAGGAAGTGTTTTCCCCATAATAAAGCATTTTATTGGTTAAGGATTTTTCAGCTAATGCAATATGTAGCCTTACTGTCTAGATTTGTGTTTGCTTTCTCTTTAGTCCATTAGTATTTCAGTAAGTGGACAATGTAGACTTCCCTCAACGTATGCAATCCAACGGACAGCAGACATGCTGGTACTCAAGGGGCACACAGAGCTCCTTAACCTTCATTTCATCTCAAGAGCCATCTGTAGGACCCAAAACTGCATCGTGGCTCCTTGCTAGCCAAAAGCTGGAGGCCACATCAAGTAGAAACCATAGCCGTAAATATGCAGCCACATGCAGCCCATCCCTTTTGTGGAACTTCTACCACCTCAAAAACAATCACAGTTTTACTCACTATTTTTGTTATTGAAGACGGACACAGACAGTGCATTTTGCATATCTGTGAGCTGTATATCTTCCCTCGTCTTCCCGTTTCTCCAGAAATCCAGTGCCACCTCTGTTATCTTTTCAGCTCCTGCATTGCTAAGTAAAGAGAAAACAAAGACTGTAGCTAGAGGTGATTTTAAACGGTACTGCATGTACAGAACAGCAAACCTGAGAAGCCACTTCTTACCTGAGGAATATGAAGATGGCTTGTCGGTAAGACACCCCATCCAGAAGCTCATAGTAGTCCAGGAATGGTTTGATAGAGTCAATGAGTCCTGCATGCATTTTATCCATTTCATCAAATATGAAGAGCGATCTGGGACAGATGCTCACATTTCCCCGAATCCACGACTGCAACTGGTCCTGAGTAGCATAAAAACAAAACACGTTGAAAGAGTTTCTGTTGAAAAGACAGAAAATAGCACTTCTTATTGACTTTTGTCCTGAAGGAGTCATTTCAATTGTGTCATTTTAACACCTTTAGCTTCTTGACTAAAACATGGTTAAAAGCTGTAAAAAAAACTAACAGAATCTCACATTTGTTCTGAAAAAAATTCAGGACACCAAGAGAGAGGATGGCACAAGAAGGAAATCTCCTTGTGAGAAAGATACTCCTGTAAACATTGCAAAAATGAAAGTACACCGTAGGACAAGGGACAGGTACCACCAAGGAACAGCAACACAAAGCAAACCCCTGACAAGCAAGATGATTACTTCTGGCAGCACTTTGGCCTAAAAATCCTTAGGCATCAAAACTATTAACGATATTAAATTTGCTACCTGAACAGCACCAGTGAGAAATTGCACATGCAGTCACTGGCAAAAGTAGAAAGAGAATTCAATGCTCAGGCCTGTGTTCTAATCATTCAGAAGCTAAAAGAAGACAATTACAAGCCCTTCTTAAAACGCAGTATTGTTCAGCAGGGCTAATGGTTTATTGTATTTAAACATTCTCTCACTTAAGTGTTACATTTAAGATCAATAATGAAGTAATTGGAAAAAATGGGTTGATCTGCTGGCAGATGAATGAGAAGTAACCATTCTAACCATTTTTGATGATTTTTTTTTTTTTAATATTGTTTACTCAGTCCCTAAACTGCAGAGGCAGCACAGGATGGCGGCATTGGGTGCAGTGTGGGTAAGAAGCGACAGTTCCTTCTACTGCCTTGGGCAGCAAGTTTCCCAAGTGTAATCACCTCGAAACAGAAGCAGAAAAGGATCCGTGCTATTTTAGAACAGCTCAGTTGCAAGAAGGGGGAAAGTAAGCTGTACAAGAGGAAACATATTTCCTTCCTTTAGAAATCAGGTTTGTAAACTCTCCTGTTCCCATTTTTAACATATACAAATAGAATAGAAACGTTCAGTACTACAAAAGACAGTGGTACCCATTCAAACTCTGCTGTTAACACACTTAGAAAAAGAAAAAAAAAAGCCAGGAAACATGCATCTGAGCTACTGCTCCACATGATACCCACCTGCCTATAGGGCTGCACGGACATAAACTGGCAGAACAATTCCAAATACATTTATTTGTACCTTTCTGACAACAGAGTATTTTGTGATTTTGTTTTACAGCTGGAAAATGGATGCGTAGGAAAAACTAAATAACCTCCTCAGTGTTCAGTGAAACTGAAAAGTACACCCATGCCTCAGGGAGCAAGCTTCAGCTTACCGTGGCTGAAACACTTGGAGGTGACCAGGCAGTTTCCCAGAGTCACGAACTGTTAGTTTTTTGCAGTGCTCACCAGTGTATCACCTAACCATGGAATCCTGCTGAATCACGCTTATCGTTAAGTCAGTTATGCCTCTAAGCAAAGCGTAGAACACAAAAATAACTGTATCATTCTTCCCTAAAAAGAGGCTCAAAACACAGGCAAAAAACCTTACATTCATGAGAAAACCAGTCCTGATGGATGTCAGGATTTACCCAGTTTTGTACAAAAGATTCCCAAACTGACACAGGCTACATTTCACTACAAAAAGGATCTAGATTTCTAGTACCGACTGTGCCACGACATTTATAAATCCCTACTGCGGTCACTGCAGCAGAGCTGTGCCCCACCGCCACGGGTTCCACAGCACACCCTTACCTTGTAGAGACTGATGCTGTGAGCGTGAGGGAAGTGCAAAGTCGCCACGAACTGATGGACATATTTACTCTGCAGACCTCTTTTATAAATGCTTTCAGCGACTATCTTACTGACAAAATTTTTGCCTGTTCCAGTCCACCCGTGCAAGGAAAGGGCGAGAGGTTTTTTGGTGTTGCTGTTGTTCAAGAAGCCCTTCACGGCCTTTACGACCACCTTGTTCACCAGGTGCTGCCCGAACAGCCTCTTGTCCAAATTCTCCTGCAGAGCTGGAGGGAGAGACCACCCTGTCAACAGCGAGGAGGGACACGGGCAGGGGGGCCCGGCGCCTNTCCCGCCACCCCCGCAATATCCCCTCAGCTCGCCCCGGCCCCCAGCACCCCCCCTCAGCCCCGCACCGGCGGCGGCGCGCCGGTCGTGGCGCTGGAGGCAGCACTCCCTGAAGTAGCAGTAGAGCCGCGGGTAGGAGATGAAGCCGGTAAGGGCCGAGGCGGCGGCGCCCGCGATCGCCAGCCCCCAGCCGATGGGCTCCACGGCGCTGGCCGGCCCGAGGAGCAGCGGC